>JAAOIU010126969.1:6539-18628 GCA_018107765.1 Hypogeococcus pungens | reverse complement strand
ATACAAAATAAATTCGGTTGGAGAACCGTTGAAAAAAATCTGGGCCAGGATCAGGTATAATACATACTACTTAAATCTACTAAATAAAGATTGTTTTCACAACGCAAGCGAGTAAACTGAAAGATACCACCTACAGCCTGAAGTAAACAGTTCAATACCTACAAGAGACCACTTCCGACGGATAAAATATACATTGTAAGTTATCGATTAAAAGTACTTACATTAAAATTTACTCTTCCGTGTTAGAATCAAATCCGAGGTTTTACAAAATAAACTGCAAGCGCCGGTGAAAAAAAAGTCGCCAAAGGCGCGTAAGTGAAGAGCGGGGTGTATGCGGGGCGCACGATACGACGCTATAAATATTTAAAATTTTGCGCATTCAACGTCGAGCCACTCGTCATTCTATCGTTTGCTTTTTCCACATCTCGGTATACGTAGAGAGGAGAAAAAAAACGTCGTGAAATCTTACAAGAATCGAATATTTCAATCTATTTAATAATTTTTTCACATTGGCTGTATGTACTCTCCGAAAAGAATTTAACTAACGTAATTTTCATTGAAATTGAATTCTCGAAATCAGCTTGCGTATAAAGCGTGTTTTTCAGATATCAAAAGGTTTTTGCGCGCCCAACGAGAACGGAAATAAGCATGATGTTATAACGATCGAAGATTCAATTAGATACCCCAGCTATACGATTATCATAATAAAAACAAACAGCTAGTTTTTTTCAATTTTCTTTGAAAACATTTGAAAATCCAAGCATTGCGTTAGTGCCATTAATATTCAAGAGTTTCTGAACAAAAAAAGTGAAAGAAAAAAAAAGAATTTAAAAAAAATCTTAGTTGATCCGGTCCGTATTTCAAAATGAGCTCATACTCGCTTCACCGCCCTCCATTCTGCAAAAAGTAACCCAAAACGAAGCAATAAACAATATTCCCCTCCGGTTGCCCCGGCGCAACGTTCAAGTTGCAATGATTTTCCGTCGACTGTTCCCCCATAACATTTAAAACCTCGCTCCGGACCGTCTCTTCTATCGCACTCAAATAACTTCCAACGCTGCTTACTTATGTTTCTTATTAATGCTAAATTAAATTGTTCCGTCTGTTTGTAATCTGCATTGTTTCTTTAACAAACGCTATGCCAGCCATGGCATGACGGCATTCCTTATTACATGGCTCGCATTCCACCGACTAAATTAACTCAGACTTCTTTTTCGTCCTTTCTCGGCTTATCGATAACGCGTACGTATTGCGGAGGGGTCACGATACAAAGTGATACTTTTTTTTGCATCCAATTACGCCTATTTTACGATCGATACAATATACTTTTTTCAAGTCGAAATCATTTTTTAATTTGTTAATAGAATCGGTAATAGTATTATTTTATAAAAAGTCGTGAAAAAATGATTGTTTGTGTAAAGTNAAAAAAGGTGTGATAACCAATCAATAACAAATCTTATACTATGGTGGCCCAATTTTTTTTTTTTCAAGTTGGAGGAATGGAGTGAGAAAAGTTGCCAAATAACGTCAAAAGAATGTGGTAAAAATTTCGGTCTCCTGACTAAATCCTAAAACTCCATAATTTTCAAACAAAAAGGAATTTTTTGGATTTTTCCCGCTAAAAAGTGGTTAATTTCAAAGTGAAAAAATTTTAAAGAAACATTTTTTTGAATCAAAAATTGGAGGGCAATTACGCAACATTCATTTAAAAAAATTACTCACCAATCTGTTTATCATTTCGTAACACAATTGGTTTTCCATCTTCCCTTTTCCAACTGACTTCTGGCTCAGGTTCACCCGTAGCTTTACACCTCAGATGAATAGAACCGCCTTCTAAAGCTTGATATCCATCGGAAATTCCTTCGTCGTCGTTCAAGATATCGGGCGGTATCGTCACATTCAAATATCCTAGCTAGAAAACCATTAAAAAAAAATTAACTTTTTTCCCACATTTATGGTCCAATATCAATTAATTTCATATTCCAACAACACCAATCACCAATTATCCGAATTTCTTACGAGTTGTCCTTTCTATTCATTTATTTGGAACAGGCAGCATTCAAAAATATGATGATTGTTTTCTCATGCACAAAGACAATTTCCCGGGATATTTTCGTCGTTGGTATCTTCAATTATTTTCTCAAAAATTGAATCACCTTTTATAATAGGGGATGATTTCAATCAACGTATCTCGTAACATTCGGTTATTTATTTATTTATTTATTTATTTTTTATTTCGTTGCCGTAAAAAGTTTTGCGTCCTCGAATTCGTAAGCTTGACAATAGACAAAAGTTCAGTATTTTAATAAAGTTAGTCATTTTGATGAAACGTACGTACATCAACTTTTATGCGTTGGAGAATAAATTGCTTCAAATTATCATGAAAAGAAAAAGTAAAAAATTGGTGACTATAGTTTTTTTGAAAAAAAGTCGAAAAACCGAAAATCGAATTTTTCAAAGCAAAAAAATTCTTTATAAAAAGGTGTTAGTGTAATATTGGGTTTATTCAGCTCATGGTGGGATTTTGTAAGAATATTTGAGTATGCCATTTAAAATTTTATTTAGACGTCAGGAGCGATCGTTTACCTCGCCTTCTAGGGCTGAAGTCTCGAAATAAGCGATTCATCGAGCCAAAATTCCGCCGCTGCGAGTTTTCAGCAGATTTTTCTCAAAAGGAAGGCGTGGTGAAATTTATTTGAATTTCTTCAATCATTAAACTGACCTTGAATATGCAATTTAGAAGATTTTTACTGTAAATTAAAACGTCCTTTAAAAATTTTTGGGAAAAAAAACTTGTTTTTGAAAATACTTATACATAACAATCTTCAACAAGCAGATACTTTGACGAAAATATATATCTACTCCACGCAAATTGAAATCCACGTCATATACTGATTCAGGCTCCGATGATTCGGCATATTGGTAAAAAACGCGATAAAAGATCTGATGCTTTACAGTCGGGGCGATAAAACCTATAACGCAGCCTCGTCATAAAAAGACAATGCAAAAGAGGACAAAAAAGAAGGGAAAGCAAATAAAAATGTAATTTAAATGAAAAACGGCATGCGTACAAATATTAATTTTGAACAAATCTGATACGTGCCGTTTTGTATCTTATATGAAGAACGAAATTGTCAACACATTCCTATTTAAAAAAAGAACGCCTATGTATGTAAAAACGGCGTAATAATATTAATACGATGTGAACTTCGTATTGAAAAAATTCCGCAAAATAGAAATAAGAATTTCGTATAGATATATTACATTTTTTTGGTTGCTTAAATTGCTGCGTATAAAAGTTCATAAAACGTAATTTACCGCATANAAAAAAAATTATACATCCCTGAAGTAGAAAATGAACACGTAAATTCGAGCTGGATATGTGACGGCTGTCGCCATACTAAATAATACTGCGATAAAATTATTAGTAATACTTGGTAGAGTGCATTGCATTTACCTGCCATCTCATCGGATCTGTGTTTATTTGACACATGTACGATCCAGAGTCGTTTTTCTGTATATTTAAAATATGCAACTTCCACGTGTTGTGTCCATTATGGGTGACAGACAGACGCGGATTGTGAGCTACTAATCGATTATGAATGGCTAATATAGCTTTCGAATCAGATTTTATCCAAGCGACCTGCGAAATAGGAAAAATTATAGACACTTCTGACCATTTTATGCTTTTTTGGTCAACAATTGGATTGTAAAAAATAATATGGCTCGATACGATCGTAAAAATAGTCGCACTACCCTCGGCTAATTCTCAGCTACGAATTTGCGACGAAATAAACGAAATGGCCGAAGAAACGGTGAAAACTTTTCCATTAAGTTTACTCGGTAAAGTTATAAAAATTGAGCGAAACAGGATACACCAAAAACGAAGTGAAAAAATAGGGCGTATCGTTGATCTGTGGATAAGGATGCGTCGAATCGTCTTCCATGTCGCAGCAGTGAATCCCCCGCACTCAAAATACCAAATAAATGGACAAAACAACTCAATCAATGTACATTGTGTATAACCGCATACGCTTTTATTGAATTTTAGGCTTGTTCTTACCCGGCGCAACGCCTCCGATCTTAAACCACTCTTCCGACTTGTTAGCGCTACTTTTTTTTCAACCCTAGATACGGCAAATCCGCATAAACAACCAACACTTTTCACCAATCCTCCAATAAAACTGAGATAAAAGCGAAAAAATTCAATAACTCGAGCTAAACTAATAAGTAAATTTCATGTTTGTGATACGTATAAAAAAAAAATTTGAAGGTTTATTCGACATCATTGGTTCATTTCGTTTACGGTTTGGACAATTTTCGTTGCTCGAATTGAATCTGTGCGTATAACACCCTTCGAAGCATTGACCGAAGGCGAGTAATTGCGTCACTAACGACTATCCGATAACCATATCCGAATTTGATTTTAATTAAAATCGCATTTGTGTTTTAAATATGAGAGGATGGGTGGTGAAGGTTGATGGGGCTTTGCTAAATTTCAATATTTTCTTTAACATGGTTACAGAAGCAGCGAATGATAATAATACAAATATGGTTTAGGTGAAACGTGTTCTCCAAATTAGAAGCTGACAGCTTCTCTGATCGACAAATTTATTTTTGAAAAGGAGGAACTTCTCCTAGTAGCCCGCTATTTTTTTTTTTAAAGAGAGAGAGAAAGTCCACAAATGCGGTAATTATACTTCTACGATTAATTTATTCTCTTGATATTTTTTCCTCAATTTTGATTTAACTGGTCACGTAATTACTCTCGAAAGAATATTGACCAATGAGCTGAAATCATACAGTGGCTGCAACACGACTGAATAAGTACAGGTCTGATCGAATTCTACTTAGTTGCATTTCGTGCTATATAGAACACCCAAACAAATATTGAAGATCAAAAAATCAAAATTATTCGCTGCATATGTGACGTTTTTTAATCTAAATCAAATTTTAACCCGTGAATTCTCTCTTCTGGTAAAATTTTAACTCATTTTAACAGGTCACAACTCCATTTTCCGAAAATTTCTGATGAAAGCGGCTGTACATGGGCAATCACCATGAAAAATGCTGATTACGCTCGATTCTACTCGGAAATTACATTGTTTACGCGAAGCCTACGTATTTTACTTGAAAAAAGTAAACTATCTAAACAGTGATACTTTACGTGTAAACAACCAACCCTGCGGAAAACATAATGGCATCTATACCAAGTGTGGTCAATTTTTCAAAATTTTCCAATTTTTTCTAATGGAAAATTCTCTTAATTTCGGCAATTTTTTTGAAGTTTTCATTTTTTGAAAAAAAAATGTCAGTGGATACATATTTACTATCTAATAGAAAAATAAATTTAAAAAAATTCACCGATCATTAGCGAGGACCATCTTGATTCGTCTTCATTCTCAAAGAAAAAATTCTCCTTCATGAAACACTAATTTTTAAAAAATAATGAGAATAAAGTGTTTTTCTTGCGTGCAAAGAATTTATACCAGAAATTTTTATGGTTCGTTCAGTACGGTAAAACTGTTCGATACCTTATCTTACATTCCATTTGGCTTTGGAAGAATTATGAAAATCCAAACCGGGATGTAGGTAAATGGTGGATGAATGGCAAAAAAAGGGAAAGTATCACGGATAATTAACGTCACAACGTAGCTTGCACGCTGGTACAGGCCACAAAATGAATTTCACGGGTACGCGCGGCAGAGGCGGGCGGTGTCGTTGGCGGCGAAAAACAAGGCAGAAGAGAATCTACCTTCTCAACAACATTTACCGCTTCCATATTTTACCGAGTGCGTTTTCCCATTATTCAAACTCAGACGGCGAGCTGTCAATTAAAAATTACTTCAATCTTTCGGTTGGAAAAAAGTTGGTTGTGAAATGACTCAGAAAATTAAGTTTGTAAAAGAAAAAGACGCCGTGATACGGAACTCCAATCTCGCCATATTCTTGTTTACATTAATATAAGAAAGGAATAGGTATTATCGTTTCTCAATGCCACATTATGGAAAATGATTCGTGTCTTTCCTTAGTCCGCAAAAACATTCGTTGGCTTGTTCGAATCTCCTTTTATATCACGCCGCCGCTGAGAGACCATTCAAAACTTTTGTACGATTCGACGTATATTATAAATTGAATATCAACAGCGGTTTCCCCTTTCGCTTTATTTCCCCTTCGTTCAAATTAATTACACTAGTCGTGCATAGCTACTTACCTGAGCGTTTGTCGATTCGCAATTTCGCGGTCGCGTCGGTTTTAAACGCAAAAAAAGATACTTAAGAATTTTTTTTTTCTCGATTTACTTACCCTGTAATCCCCCAGATGATTAACAACGCAAGTGAACTGTACATCTCTGCCTTGTGTTGCAGTCAAGTTTTCCAGCGGAGCGTAAAACTCTGGCATAATTGTTTCCGATTTTAAATGGTAACCTGAAAAGAAAAAAAAATTGTTACTTCGACTCTCGATGAATTTTTTGGCCGCGGAAACGTCAGTCGAACCGCATCTGTCCCAATCTACGTATTCAATTCATATTCCGAGTGTAGGTACACGAAAAAAAAATTGAGAATTGAAAAGTTTGTAGAATTCTACAAGTTTTATTCATATGAACGAAAGACATTCGCTAGAGTAATAAACACAAGTTTGAAATCCATTATCAAATCTAGGCACCGCGAAAAAATATATATTTTTCAGAACTTCGTATTTCATTAAAGCTTTAACTTGTATTTCCGTGTTATTTCAGAATATGTATTGGTTTTTTCTTTTTATCGCAGATTCGTTCGTCAAAGTTACAGGCATGTTGACAAATGAAAATCTTTCTACCACGAGTTTGAGTATTTTCCCGAAAATTTTGGACCAACTAACGAAGATAGACAACCTGTTAATCGCGGTTATTGAAAACACCCCAAGAAGTTTTTGAAAAAAAAAAAAAAAAATCATTCGATCATTCAAGCTATTTTTTCGAATATTATAACAATAAAATCTCGAACAATGCTCAAACTGTGATTATTTGAAAATTTCCTAAATATAAATTCCTGACTGTCGAACGTAGTTGAGTTGAATTTCGCCCCAGAGTGAGAACCAGCTTGCAGGTACATTTTACCATTTTGATTTGACTCGTGTATCTAGACAGATACTATGTTTGGCTCATGAGTTCACCGCATCATTCGATTTTTATTATTTAATTTAATTCAGTCGATGTATGCGAAAAGTCGCTTCATCTTGCGCTCTGCGCAAGATTTATTTTATTTACGATACTCGAACGGCCTTTTTGAAATCAACTTCCTGCCGAAAATGCTGCTCCCTTAAACGTCTACCTTGGTTGTACGTGTACGTAATACTAGGCTGGAAAAACGCTAACTTCAAATGGAGCAATTTTTATGAAAAAATTTCTTCATCTCATAAAAGTTCTAGTTAGTTATATTATTCATTTGCATATGCCATAGAGTTAGTTGATATTTAGTTTCATGTGACTAATTATAAAGCTCCATACTATAAAAACTTCTAATTAGTAAATTAAAACGAAAAGTATTATAAACGTAAAAGTTTTCTGCTTCATAACCTTCAACGTCGGTCGCTATTTTACTGTGGCAATTTCTAAGATTTTTATAAACAATTGCGCATTCGCATTTTACCCTCTCCCATCGAATTACAAGCCTATCGGTATTGAATAAGTAAGTTTAAAATTTAAGTTCTTCGTCATATATGTAAAAGTATGATGCTCAATCGATTCACGAATTTAAGAAAAAGTATTGCGTGTGTATGCTAATATTGAAACAGTTGCTTAACCGACCTCCGCGAATTCTACCATATAAATGTTAGAAGAGTTGCCTAACAAAAAGCCCACCCTTGAAAAAATCTGCAAATTTTTCCCCATTTCTCTCTTTGATTTGAAAAAAAAAGATTTAGGTAAGTAAGTACATAGGTACTTACGTATTTTTGTACATAGATACTTATTTCAACATTTCTATAAACAAAAACTTTATTAAGGAAAATATGTATTATTATTTTTTTTCCAATTCTAAAAACGCAAATGCGAAAGAAAATCGCGATCTCTTGCACTGGAGTATGATGAAAAATACCCAAATATTTCGTATTTATACGATATTTTAATAACTTGTCTGAGTAGATATAACGCTTCTAGCTCACTCGAAACTCTCTTAGTGTGACGTAGAGCATCAAATTAATTTCCTTCTATAGAAGATTAACGTTATGGAAGCTACAATTATAAAAGTTTCAACTGTCAGACATTATAGAATAATTTGCACTCGGAGAATTATGCGAAACTTTTACAAAAATGTTAAACGTATAGTGGAGAATATTTTTCCAAAAAATTCCATTATTTTCGTTTCCTTCTGAAGAGTGCTGTAATCTTTCGTGAAAGTTTATTTTTCTGTGGACATTTAATTAACAATTTTCCAACTGCCTTGTGAATTTAATATAACTCCGAATGAAAGTAACGTTTCTCAAAAAAATAGCTTCCTCGAACAGATTCATAACTCACTCTTTTTTTCTTCACTCGTACCTACTCAGATAAGGATATCGAATGCTGAAAATATTCAAATATGAACCTAACAATGTGCATATTAGGTAAAGCCTCAGCACTTTAAGAATCTCACTAAAAACATAATCATTTTGAAAAAAAATACTCCAGAAAAGTTCCATAGATGAAGAGAGTTCAATAACTGAAGTTTATCGTCGTTGGCGTACATAAGTAGAATCGAAAATTATTTTTAAAAAAATTTCTCAAACTTGAAAGCCTCGAGCTGAAAACAAAATTAATATTTTTGATTTTTCGTCTGTCTACCCGAAGATCAAAGACCCATAACAGGATTCATTCTACGCTCTCGTTGTTTCTATTTGAAACAAACCTACGTATAATCCTCACATTAAGAAGTCTGAAATGGCCACTAAAGGCTGTACAAGCAGAACGCGTAAACCCTTTTTGAAACCGAATAAAGCATTCACATCAAGTTGAAGTACCCTATCAAACGTCTATTTCGCCATTTTAAACGGTACAAAATGAAAATTAAAATTAAAGTCACATCAGAATGGTTAATTGAATACTGAATCTGGAAATATTTAAATGAAACCCTTATCTTCGTATCATTTTCATTTCATACTTTTAAGAAAGCATATTTTGAAAGTTGTTTTTTTTCATAATTTGTTGTAATTTTATCATTAGAAATGACAAATAAAACTCTCCTCTAATACGCATAATAAATCTGACATCCCGTAGAAGTACGTTAGGAATATGAAAAATGAGTGGCGAAATTAATTTCATTACAAATTTCATTTAAACGACATGCTCGAAGAATTGTTGATTTGAAATGTTGAAAAATATTAGCGATGTTTGAAAATGTCATTAGCCTCTCGAGAATTTTACCATCATATTTTGATAGTCCGTTTGAAACATTTTTTTTTTTCAACGATTGATGCCGTTTTAATTGTATGTTTATATTTTTTTTATTTATGATAGCCTTCGGATTAATTAAAAATACCTTCATTTTTTCCACCGCTTGATTGATTCCATTGTTTGGATATTTTACCCAGATGCTATTAATCATTTAAATGTCTTTTGTTAGGCATTTTTTGAAATCCAATAAAAAAAAAGACAGCGTGCGTTGGTCAACAAATCGCATCTTTGGGCTGGTTTTCTTTCTCATTATTGATCATTGGTAAACCTGTCAGATAAGTTTTGCAACGTCAATAATAAACTAGCTTTATCATACTTATCTTTCGTCAGGTAGCCATACGATTATGGACGATCAATCATTGAAACACTGAATTAAAACGTATTACCGTTACAATGGCGGGACGATGGAGTTAGCGATTAAATCCTCTCTCTTTTTCGTCTCATCTTCTGAAATGCAAATTATCTACATAGGCATACCTTTGCTGGTTAATCACCTAAAATGCATTCGATGAAAAATTAAGTATTTGTAAACGCCGCACACGTTTGATGTCGTCATTTTAATTCTCGCACTCTCATTCACTTTTGCACCTCGATCGATTACTATAGTTCGGTAAAAAGCTCGATTCAGCTTTATTATACCATTGTTCGAGAAAATGAAACTGGTACGAGATTTGAATTTGTTGCCACACGTAACCCATATTTACGTGTTCGTGTGCTGAAATCAAAATGACCATGGTGGGTAGGTCTGAGTACTGGGTAGGCAGAACGTTAAATAGGGATAAGCCTTATTTTGTAAAGTTTTCAACATTGCACAACTGAAAATGTTCAACTTTCAATCAATGCTTTGAAAACGTTTTGGAAATAAAGTGACTTGGGTAAACACAAAAATTTGAAAAATATGATCAGAGTCACTTTCTGAATTTATATTCAGATGAAAAAATTTTCCGCGATTTTTTGCGTCGTAATTCTATCAAAAGCTATTTCTACAAATAAATTTTTCAACTGTTTTCTGAAAATTAGGTGAAAAATAGAAGTGTTAAAAACATTCAAATACGTATTCTGTACCGTTCGGTCATTAACACATCGATATACTTATACCTACCTACCCACGTACTTTTTAATTAACTCATCCTTGCATTGTAAAAAGAAAGGTGAAGAAATGAACTGAACTAAACTGACGGAAAGCCTTGAGTGTATAGAGAGGTTTTTCAAACGGAGTAGGTATCACTTTTTAATAGGAAACGGCTATCAATGTTTCTGTTATCCATTAAACGTTCGTGAGGTTTTCGTATAAAAGCAAATATCTGTTAGATTCTATTACAATCCTTTTTACGTCTGCGATTCGTCTTAACCCCTGTCTCGTTCAATTTACAACTTGGACCAAAAATATTAGCCTGACTGGCCTTCGATGCGATTTTTCGTAAAATTTTTGCAGCTTTTGTACGTTTTAAAGTGCGCATTAAGGTGATCTGACTTAGGCCACTATGTCGCCTTGATACATCCCTAGGGGAGAAACTCGGGCGTAGAATGTTATGTAGAAATCAATACTGGAACGGGATTTTTTCCCTCGCTTGTTCTGGTTAATTAGGATATTCAAAAGTTTATTTGGTAAACATAATTTGTGTCGGTATGGTAGGTAGGTACTTAATATATATAGACCGAAAAGTAAAAGGCAAACGTTTTATCTGCAGTCGTAACGAAATCCCTTCATCGTTTGTATTTCTTCGTATTAAATCGTTTTCAGACGAAATAGTTAATGAGGTGTGTAATAAAAAAGCTAAAATAACGAGAAAAATCTTCTGTTATTGACGTAGAATTTTATGCACAAATACCAAACAGGCTTTTAATAAATTACTAATCTTCATCCAGCACATTAACTTAAACTTACAAAATGAAGACTCTCTTATCAGCACGTAATTAATAAGATTTTTAAATGTGTAACGTTGCTGGAAAAAAATGCCCGGCGACTTTTTACCATAGTACAAGTATATAAAGAGTTACTCGGGCGCCGAGTTGGCCCTGCCATGTTTTATCTCGTAGCAAAAAATTATTTTGCCGCTTTTATTCGGCAACGATTTTCCGCGGTTTTGATTCGTCGATAAAGTTCGTTATTTATATTGCGGCTAAGATTATACGTCTTACGTACTGAAGGGTGAACGGGAGCCGCGGCAACAACTTTCGAGTCCGCACATAACTTTCTCCCCACAAAATCCTACTTGTTGTATCGGGAATTAACAATCGTTCTAAGACATTTGGCTTTAGTTGAATTCCATAAATTACAGCTAATATTATTTTATTTTTGATCGTTCTTCTCGTAGATTATTCAATATTTACCTTACATCGTTCATTTTTTTCAAAACGATCGACTTGAGAGGGTTAGAAACTAATGAGAATAAATCTGTTTGTCAAAACTGAGAGAGAAACGACGCCTTATAAAGATACTTAGCTGGGAGAATTTATCCTTGTTGAGAAATGAGAAAAATCGATTCGTCTAAAAAGATTATCGATATAGAAAATTTATGATTTTTTAGAAAGAAAAAAGTAATCGAATATGAAAAATGAGAAATTGAACGATTTTTTCAAAAATGCTATCAAAATTGGCAAGTCTACCATTTTTTTTTTTTTTTTTTTTTTTTTTTTTTTTTTTTTTTTTTTTTTTTTTTTTTTTTTTTTTTTT
>JAAOIU010126562.1:7238-23264 GCA_018107765.1 Hypogeococcus pungens | reverse complement strand
AAAAAAAAAAAAAAAATTAAAAAGCTTTGAAAAAATAAAAAAAAATTTAAAATTCTGGAAACCTAGTTTTAAATAATTAAGAAAATTTTAAAAGTCGAGAATTAAAAAAAAAACACAAATTTTTTAGAAAAATTCATATAAATGAACGGTTTAGCGCATGATTTTCAACAATGTGCAGCGAAGCCGGTTAGCGTTTGGCAATAGCACCAACGCGTTTAGGATATTGACTGAGGTAACGTTCACGATTTACCTTTTCAGATTTACTGATTGTGGTTTTATCTAAACCGAGACGCTCTCGAAGCAACAGCATGTGGCGAACTTTTTCCACTTCTTCGAGACGAGTCAATTTTTCCAATTCCCATTGATGGTCGAATATTAGACTGTCTCCGCGAGGTCTCCATCCGTGGAGATTTTCTTCACCACGAACATAAGTCGAACTCGTATCTAGTACTCTGCGTTGTCTCCTTTGTACACCTGAAAGGAGCAAAAAATATTTAAATTTTTTCGAATACAAAAAAAAGGGTGCTTAGATGAAGGAAGAAGTGATATCGCGGAGCATTTAGACAGAAAAATGGAGTTAGATGGAAGAGAACGTAGCTTCCTCCTAGATGACACCAGATACAAATTTGAAGAACTGTTGAAACATTTTCAAAAAACAAAAGGTCACTTGAGTAAGCAAAATTCATCAAACATTTAGGCACTGGAAATTCTAGAGATGACATGAAGGGAAAAGACTAGGAAATGAATTAGCTCCTAGTTAAGTATTTATATACATTGTTCCATTACTCTAAGGAACAAAAATTTCTAAAGTCTGATAAAATCGCACACACAGAAAAAAAAAAACAAAAAATATTCAAAAAATTCAACACATAGCCTGCAGCATACAAGCATAATTTTTCCAAACGCGCGTGGAAAAAAATGCAATCAACGAGCCGCACATAATTCCACACTCGCAACTATGCATGTATCATCTGAAACGGGTATACTTCTAATACGAGTACCCTGCAATGATATGTATTGTATGTATGACAAGGATTTCCAATTTATCTCGGATTTCCATTTTAATACGCTCAAGTCGCGTACAATTTATGTATGTAATAATGAGACATACTATGTACGATTTGAACTACAAAGCGTGTAAAACAATAACAACTTCGAAGACACACAGTCGACGACGTTGTCATTTCAGTACAAACATCTCGAATAGTAAAAGCTAGCATGGCGAATTCGTTGCACTAACTACCTGGACTACCTGCTTCGGATGCTCTCTTCAATACAAGTTCGTAAACTCCGGATAGGCGATTAGCTTCCATGTTACGATAATTACCGGAGAAGAGATGTTTAAGGGAACGAGGCCCGGTCCTGGCGTCTCGACCGTAAACTACCATGCTGAGATCTTTGGTAATTATTGCAGGTCTTCCGCAATTCGCCAACTGCTCGAGAATCAAAATTACAATCAAGTATAAAAAATTTGCGATCACACTTATACACGTATATGTGGAATGAGCTAAAGACGTACTTCTAAATAGGCCGAAATTGTTATAAAGATTTGTTCCCCGTTGGCGGAAATACGATTCAGGAGAGGGGAATTATGCAACGAACTATCCCATGCTGCTTCGAAACGGAACATGCATCTGTCATCGCCAGGGATTTCGTGGTATTCGCCGGGGAATAACCCAAGAGATAAGACTGATCCGTCTGTATCATCATCGTCTTCTGATTCTGGGGTATTCCTGATACGTCCTTCAAAATGAAAAATTTTAATTAGTGAAAAAATCACCAATCAATCGAAATATATATGCAATTCGACAAGTTACGTACCGACTACTAGTTCGCGAATATCCTTCCATTGCAGTTCGGAAGTGTGTTCGTGAACGATAGTAACTCGAATACGTCTCTGGATACCTTGATGAAGTAAGAATAACCCTCGACAAGGTAATTCGTCGCTGTGATCCACAACGCAAGGTACATATTCGCCGTTTTGTGCTGAAAATTCAACATTTTTATTAAAATTTAGGTTATACCAGTTTCAAAAAGATACTCGTATAGTTTACCTAGTTCGCAAATTTCGAACCAAACCAAAACGTCGTATTTTGCGTAGACTTGTGAAGTACACGGTGAAGGAAGTAAGCCGAATTTAGGTGATCGAACTGGTTGGCTGATTGGTATAGAAGGCGGTAACATTCTTTTAGGCGGTTGTCTAACGCTGTGCGGAAAATTACCGTTGAATGAAAAAAAAGTTCAAAATCGAAAATCACATTAGGTAGGTACCTATAACTTACAAGGTGCTTTCCTGTTTCGAATCCCTGTGCAAAGGATGTTGCTGATAGTGCCCAAATACCTCGAACATGATTGGTTGGCATTTAATGTATTCGATAAATGAACGATTCACCGAAACTGTAATCTGTATAGAAATTTAGTAATTAATCAAGGAGTCATAGAAATCGACACTGAAGCTAATTCTTGTTAACGAACGTTTTGAACGTGGTAAAATCCTAGCGGCGTTCCGTTTCCAGTATTTTTTAACGGTTCAGTAGAAAAAGCTTCGTCGTGACGATGTAAAAAGCTGTCAAAAGATTATGAAATTAATGAAAAGAATCGATACATCTCATAGAGTGTTTAATGAAATTTGTCCAGCAAAATAAACCACTTCGAGTGACCTTCCCTCAACTTTTTTCGGGAGTCAATCTCATTTGGTCAAAAAATGTAGTAAATAAAGACTTCGTCTCTACCAACTTACAACTATTTAGGCAAATTTGAAATATTTTTCAACTAATAATGAATACAATATAAGTAAGCATAATATTTTCTATTTGTTGTTAGATAAAAATTTTTCAAAAATTGCCTATTTTTCCAAATTAGGTTTTGAAAAATTGATGAACTTTGAAAAATTCGCATGTCAACTTTTGATAATTTGTTATTTTTTTAAAAATTCTAAAAAATAACAGTTTTTCCAAAATTGCAGAACTTGACGAAAATTTTTCTTATAAAACTTACTTGAACTGGCAAAACACATCAGCGTATTCAGAAGGTATATCCAAAGCTTGTAAAATGGTCACTCTAAACGTGAATTCTTTGTCGATAATCAAATGATCGGGGAACTCTTCTTCTTTGGAATCAGAATTACAAGATGCGTTACTATCTCCACGACCGCTGTCACCATCGCCTTCAATTTCTAAATCAAGTTATTACAACCTCAATCAACCTACGACGGAGCTACTTCGAAAAAAAAATCTTCAAAGACCGTACCTTCTTGTTTTTCGTGTTGCCCTTCGATAACACGGTCATCAAAAACACGTCCTGGGGCTTTTTTAGCGTTTCGAATGACAGGCGATAGGAAGTCGTCGTCGAAAACGATCTTGGCCGATTGTCTGACTCCGCTTGAGTTATCTATGACTTCGTCGCCAGCTAAAATATGATCACGATTTAACGTAAAAAATATACACTCATATATAAAAAATATAATCTATCAAGAGTCGCATTGAAGCATCGATTATTACCGGATACCGATTGAACTGCCACACGTAAATATCCTTTGACGTCTCCTTTCTCGTTAACGATGGCGATTTTATGAATTAACGGTACAGGGTACAATAAGTTGCTCAAATACACGAATGACCTAGACATAATATTCTGCTTAGAAAAAAAAAAATAACGAAGAGAGGAAATAACTCCGGAACATTACTTACCTTCCGATCATTCTAAACCATGGGAATCGATCATAAAATGGATCACCTCCAGTCAATGACTCGATATTGAAATCAGGCGACGTGGGTGAAAGTTCAGCTTCATTGTGATACATCTCCCTCATTAATTCTAACCGTTGTCTGTCGAAAAACACATCGAAATAAATGAACAATATCGAAAATTATCTGTTGATAAGAGAAGGGACAACAAACGTAAGCGATTGCTGGGATAAAAACAAGCCATCGAGGTCTCGGTGAAAGCCGACACTGGCATCGGGAAGCGATCATGCGATTGGAATAAATTCATCGGGGTGGGTATGATCTCCCTCTTTGGTCACAGCGAGCGAAAATAATAAAATAAAGAACCACAAAGCTGAAAAATGAAGCATGCTAAGCTAAACCATACGCTTTGAGGCGATTTTGCAAACAGAAGAGTGTGCCTTTAGAAACGTAAAAACCAAAATAAGCTCCGTAACTAAACCAGTACTACGATACCACCGAGGGAGAGACACCCACCTGGATGGCAATAGATGCGAAAGGAAACAAGACGGTTGGTAGGCGCTGTTAGTAAAACATTGAAGGAAATCTTCCTTGATCAGTTGTTCGGGAGTGGAGGAACAATCTAAGTCCTCGTTATAAATATTCCGCATTAATTCCAACCGAGTTCTTTAACGATTACAACACATGTTAATCGCAGTCGCAAGGGTGGTGGACTGGGCCAAACCGAGGGGGAAATTACCTTAGTTTTTCCAACGGCCAATAGTGCGTCGCGCCGTTTTTAGTGTCGAGTACTTCGACTGCTACGATCGTCTTGGGGAACGGACGTTCTTCGTCGAATACGTCGTCGTCTTGCGCTACCGATAGGAAATCTGCTGGTAGGGGACTGTATAGTGTGTTGGTTAGAAGAGTAAATTGGAATTGCACCTATACAAATAAAATGACGCGAAAATCTGTAAAAATATGTATACTTATAGCCTCCTAAGATCTTTAAAATATTGAATACCTTCTTTTTTAACTCGACGGAGATGGCATTTGCTTCTTTCAAGAAGATAGCATTACCCCACAAGTCATCCCTTAACGAAGTGAACTGATGATATTTCCATTTTCTGAAAGCCCACGCTGCCAAGGCACATTCTCTGTCAGTCCAATTGCATGCAGCGTCAAATAATGGATTAACTAAAAAAGGAAAGGGAAAATGCAATTATCGAACATTTCTCCAACGAAAATCTTGAACTTGAGAAACGACCAAAGTTACCAAAAATATCTTCCTCGTTGTTAAAATCTTCTGGGGTGTATGAACTGTACATGGACATGGTCATACTCTGTTCTTCGACTTGCTTCTGTAAAGCGTCTATTCTGGCTTCGTAATTCTGAGAACGAAATACAATGGAATCAATTGAGATTTCAAGTTCATCAAAGTTTTTCTAAACCACTGTTCGCTTACTTTGCGTTGTTCTTCGAAGATCTGATCGGCTGTTTCTTTCTCTTTCCTGAATTGAGTTTCGAGAGCATTCAACCGTTGCTGCATTTCTACTTTCAGGTCGATTCCTTGTTTTTCGAGAAGTTCAATTTGGGCGAAATTCCAATCGGCTGTTTCGCCATTATTCGGAGTTCCAATTGGAGAACACTTCTCTTTTTCTGATTCGAAAACAAATTCAATTAAATTTTTGAATCCACGTTCACAGAATCAAGATGAGAATATTACCTTCGACGGAGATGTATTTTTCTGGCGCATTTTTGATATTTTCACGATTAACTCGAGCTAAAAAAAATTGTTAAAAATAATTTAAAATTTCACACATGAAGTTCAACGAATGTATAATGATGATTTTACCTTGCTCAGGATGAGTGAACCGGAAAACGTGGTTTTTTCCTAAAATTACTCTAGAACCAGTTTTCAAAACAACCGGTGATTTGATTTCTTGGCCGTTGACGTAGCATAATGCGTCTTTATACGGAACCAATGTGATTACTCCATCGGAATTTCCAAATTCACAGTGTTCGGGCAAAATATGAGAACCGCATAGGGTAATATCTTGAGGAACATTTTTACCAGAACCGACTTTGGTGACGCCTTCTTTGATGTAGTAAATTAAGCATTCGGACATCAGAGGATCTTCGTTCAAATTGACTAGATGAGGGGTCTAGAGAGATGAAAAAAGTAACGTTAAAGTAAAACTGACTCTCTTAAATACGCTAAAAAAATTACGAGTTCCTCCAATCGGAAGAGTACGCAATTTATTCTCACCAATTCCAATGAAACAAATACTCACTTTTTTGGGCGAAAAAACACCAACAGTAATCCCATCTTCTTTGACGGCAACACCCATTTCGGCAAAAACTGCCTCCCTCTGGATACGAATTTCCTCCGTTCTCTTAAGCTTCTCCTCCCACGTTTCGTTAAGTTCTAATCAACAAGAGAAGTTCTGTTTAGCCACAGTTACTCTCAACTAAATGCGAAAATTAAACCTATTCACCTGCTATCAGTTTCTCGCTGGCTTGTAACTGGTCGACAGCTTCTTCGGCGAGAGATTGTTTACTAAATTTGTCAGATTCGCCCTCTTCTCCTCCTTTAATCATTTTCAAACTGCCATTACCTGCGGAAACAAGTAAGGTATGTATTTTTAGTACATAAAATTCGACGTAGAATTTTGATTAGCGACCCGCATCAGACTATGAAAATGAGGAAAAAAGCGCATTCGGTTGCAAAATGGTCGAATAGGCAAAAATTTTCTAGCTTTGGTTTGCATTTTTTCCAGAATAACTTACAGCGTTTTTTAGATCCTGTAGTCTTGCCGAGGGTTATTTTACCATCCAGACCTATTACGAATTTCAATACTTGAATAGTTAATTCAATTTAATTTTTATTTTTTTTATTTTTTTAAATTCGAAATTTCTGCAGAAGGGGTTAAGGTATCCGTGACGGAACGATACGATTTTTGGAAAATCGTTCTGATCAGCCCCATGAAAATAAGAACTATTGGAGTAAATATAATCACCTTCGGACACGTCGATTCCTTCAGCTTTCAATAGGTCTCGCAATTTTTGAATTTCTTCCTTGAGTTCTCTGATCAATTTAGCGTTGGCGTCCTCGTTAACGACGGCTTTGCATACGATTTGTTTAGCTCGGTCGGCGTACCTCAGCGTAGATAACGTTTCGTCGAAATTTATATCAGCCGGACTAATAGCGGCAATCATAGCCGTTTTTGAGTTTCCACCAAGGTTCTCCCTGAGAAGCCATGTCAGTACAGAATCTCTGTATGGAATAAAATCGGTTTTTTTCTTTTTCTTCGAAGCCTGTAATTTTGTTACAAAAGTAATCACTAAGTAAAGCTGAATTAAGATCGGTAGCAAAGCCACATAATTCAAAACTTACCGACTATTTGAATCAGCATGGCAATGAAGAAGCACACAATCGAGAAAACAATTAAAATCCGAATTATGTACCACGTACAAAATTGATATAAAATAATCAAAAATTTGAAAAACTCACCACCTCGGCTAAAGCTGATATAACTTTTCCTAAAGTAGTCAACGATTTATTAATATTGGCACCCTCTTTTAATCTGGTACCTTTGGCGCCGGTAGAATCAGCCCTTTCTGATCCGGCCAAATCGACGAGAGAAATTTTGCTAACTTTTTCAGTCGTCAATTGAGTCATACGATCGAAACGCTGCTGCGTAAAAAATATGGTAAATACAGCATGAGATCTGCTGGACGTTTCGTTCATATTTGTTGCAGCTACAGTTCTGTAAGAAATATGCATTAAAATCACGAGTAAAACGGGCAAGCGCGAAAAAAAAAGTTCAACGAAAGAAAAACCGGATGGGTACCTCGCCTTATTTCCTTCGTCAATCAATTCGTGAATATCTTTATACGATGTGACTGCTAATTTAGAAAGGTCCTCAACGTATGGTCCTAATAGCGGGTGTTCTCTCACTCTAAGATTACCTTTGTTTTTCGGATTAAGTAAATCACGAACACGTTCGCAATATATTTCCATAAAACTTACCTAGGAAAACGGACACAAAAAAAAACACACAAATTTAGACAAAAACAGACCAGGACAAAAATGATAAAACTATGACGCTTACTTCGACGTTATATTTGACGTTATCATTTTGTGTATTTTTGATTTTATAAAAGAGATCTTTGCAGATTTGAGGAATTATTCCTTCTTGGTCTTTTTCATCTTGGCGACCCATCATCGTGTACGATTTACCAGCACCCGTTTGACCGTAAGCGAATATACACACGTTGTAACCTACCAATAAGATGCAACTTTGATTACTTGAACTTATTCAGGCAGACGATTGAAATTCAAGAGTTGAATGTACCTTCAAAAGCATGGTCTAACATTTCTTCACCAATATCTTTATAGACCATGGTTTGCGATGCGAAGTTTGGATCATCTTCATCGTGAGACCAATACGAATAATCGAAATTGAAACTTTTAGAACCTTCTTTCGAACCGGGGGGTGCTTTCGGATTATAAATAGCTGTGGGAAAAAAATAGTCAACATATTAATGCATATTCTAACGGAATACGAGAAGTATTTTTTTCTCTCGACGATAAATGAAATATTTTTTAATTTTCGGTTTATGGTTTATATTTGACGTTAGCGAATTCGTTCGATCGATACGAATTATTCCGCCTCAGGGGAGGCATAATAGCGTTGAACAGTTAATTGAACAGCGACGCAGTTCGCACAAAATTTATGGCGACTGGGCCGGAAATTACACTGCTCTAAAAACTGAATTCATTCATTACATTTCAAATTGATCATGAAATGAAATAGCAATGTAGGGGATGCAAAATTGATATCGAAAGACATGAATATAGAAGATTAAAATGATTCCAAAATAAAATGTTATGTTTATTTTATATCAAACCATCACAGGGATAAGTTTCAAAACCGCAGAGGCTTTGAAAAAAATGACGACTGCCTCTAGACTTTAAAGAATAGTCCATCCTGGAAAAAATAATCAAAAAACAATATCTTTCACGCAAAAACCAGACTCTACCAAATGCGCCGGCTGTGTTAGGTGTGCTTGAGCAACGCCATGTTTTTTCAAGGTTAAATACATTTTTCCCGATGCTTATGTCAATACACTCAAAATTAAAAATTTTGCAGGAATTAAAATTTTTGTAAAATTAAATTTTTTAAAAAAATTGTATATTTTGAGGAAGTTTGAAAATTTGTAAAAACAGTACCTATATCTTCCTATATGGAAATTCAGAAAAAAAAATCTAAGAACTCGAAAAGGCTGAATATTTCTGTAGAAATTGTAAAAATGTCTAGTTTGGACAAATTGCCAATTTTCAAATTTCAAAAAATTTGAAAAATTGACAAATTTTAAAAAAATTGAAGGTTTTTAAAAAATTAATAAAAAATGTTGTTAAATCTAAAAGTTCATAAGTCAAAAATTTTGAGAAAATTGAGAAATATTAATTTTTTTTTACTTTTTTTCCCCAAAGTTTTCAATTTTTTCTTTCCAAAACATTCAGTTTTTTAAAATTCTCAATTTAAAATCTGAAAAAATCGCTACCTTGAAAAGGTAGAAAAAACTTTCTCAATTTTTTTTCAATTCTTCAAAATCTGTTGGCTTACCAAAATTTTTTAATTTTTCAAAATTTCAAGAAAAGTTACAATTTTGAAAAAATATAAAATTTTAAAAAATCTTGAAGGCTTTGTTGCATTAAGGAGGACAGGGGGGTTCATTCAATAGCCCCTAATGAACTTTCGTAAAATTTTCATGTCACTCGACTTATTTCAGCGAAAGATGATTTTAGAGCGTTAGAGCGAATTTTCACCACACTCATAAGAGCTGTGGCCTCCCCAATAGGTACGTGATTTTCATGTTAAATATCTTATTTCCGCGTCCACTGTGAAATTTTTTAAGCCTTTTCAGTCGCTGAAATGACTTGAAATTTGCCCTTAAACGCTCAAGCGCTTCGAAACATTCTAGGGACAGAGTTTCAGGGGGAATAGAATAAAAAAAATATTTCCATACTTCTCAGCCCATTTTACATGAGTAATAATTCATTCAAATTTTTCGCAAAAAAATGAATTTTTCACCCCCGTTTATCCCTACATGAATCCATTTTTGTCAATGGAAAAATTACCTATAATAAAAATTTTAGCGCTTGTGAAAATCACAGGCAGGAGAGAGAAAATAGAAAATACGTACCGACGTGGAAAAGGGAAATCAAAGGATGCAGGAAAAAGGAATTACGAAGCGTGATTGAAAAGCGCCCACGCTTGTCGTAAAATGAGTATCCATTATGGTAATTAAATCTTGCGATTAGGATTTTGACGAACGCAACGCAAACGCAGACATGGAAAATAGCAAACCTTTCACTAAAGGCATACGGGTGTTGATACACTTTCGGTCAATATTCGTTGGGACGAGTGTTAAGTAATTATAGTAGCAGCGGACGACATTAACGTGTTGAATCTTTAAAACGGCTAACGAGCCCGGGCCAATTTAGCAATTTGTCGATGACGCTGATGACGTTTTCACCCACAAGCTCGAAATGCGCCACTCCAGAGTATACACCTTCGGAATACGTAACGTACCTACATGTACATGTAATCCAGTTGGATGGGATTTTATCGACGAGATGGATTTTTAGAATTTTCAAGGTTGACGTAGGTAATATTTACTTAAATCGATTTTTCCCAATTTCACCGAGAAACTTTTTCCATTATTCGGATTTTTCGAAAATTAACAGATCAACGAAGGGGAAATTTTTCTCCGCACTTTAAAAAATTTAATCTGAATGCTTCTCAGTTTGCTTTTTTCGAATAAAACTCGATATAGTGACGGCGAAAGAGAAACTTGTAATTGAATTTATGACGTGTTTTCATCTGCTCGACAAATTTTTAATCTTGTCGGATTTTAAAATCATCAAAGCTGCCGAGAATAAGCGAGCTTTCCATCTCAGCAACCTTTTTCTTTTCATTTTTAAATTTTCTCTGCGTTCGATACGTTATTTATATGTGAAAACCATCGGGTAAAATTTTACGTCGACATATCGATTCGTGATTATTTCGCGCCCCCCACACGCCAAAAAAAAAGACATCTTTGCGAAACAGAAGATTTTTCACTGCTCGTTCGAGGCGTCGTCGATTGCATATTTATGTATAATATTCCGAGTACGAATTTCGCAACCCCAGTAAGTATAGACAAGACGAAGTGGGCGTAATGGATTTTTTTTTATTTTTCATATCGAGTACGTGCGACCTTACCCTGCGAGTTACTTAAGACGAACGTGTGAATTCAAAACCACTTAATATATTTCACTCGAGAGAATAAAATAATATGGTGAAAATACCATCGGAAATTTTCTTCTCGTCGACATGACAAGACGGTACTTCCTTTTGAGTATAAATTTACAAGATATGGTTTGGAAAATAACCAAGTATAAGTAAAGATGTGCGACGTAGCGCAAAGTAGGTACCCAAGAACTGGAATGATTACGATTTTAGAGTGGTTCTTTTGTCTTCCTGGAGATACCCAAATACAAATCTCATCAAATTTGTCTTTTTTTTCCTTTTGAAAATGAAAAATGAAATTATTGATTTGGAAAAGAAATGGGTCGAGAAAGACGCGATTCCCCGACAAGACATCTGTAAGTGATACTCGGGTACCTTCGAGTATATATTTTTCCATAGATTGATAATCTGACGAGGGTAACATTATTTATTTTTTTGATTTATCCTACCAAAAACACTGTCGCAAAGCGATAAAATATTTAAAAATGGAAAATTTCCAAGAAGTATAACCAAAAGAGACAGTTTAAATTCACGTTCACTAATTCAATTACATATATACCTATTTCACAAAAACTTTACATTAATTATTTCATAAAATTACCTTTTTTTTCGAAATCCAGAAAAATTTTGATTTTATGATTAAAATAATAACCTGAAATGAAGTGAAGTTTTTGAGTATTTCTCCACCACTAGCTTAACCCTCCCTGGCCCCCACTAAAAGAAAGATGCAAACTCAGAACGCTGTATTATGAAAGAAGGAGCGTAAACAGAGGCGTTGTGAACAAAGGCTTGGAATGTGATTCATCCATCAAACAATGGCCCACTAAAAGAAAATTACGAATTGGTCAAAAATTAGGAGATCCACTAAACAAATACTTATTTCAGTTGATATTTATCAACGGACTGAATGAGTATCCTCTGTTCCTATTTTCAAGTCAAAATTATAATTTCATCATTTTTTTGCAACTTATGCCCTTGTTTTGCTCGTACCATATTAAGCGTTTTTAATTACCATTGGAATTTCATCTGGTTTGGGCTTAAAAATCAGACGAAATCAGAAAAAGTTCACTTTTTTCCAGATTCTTGAGAGGATTTACCCACGCAGTAAAAAAACATTTTTAGAAATTAGAATAGCCTGAAGGAGCTCAGGCCTCGCTCCACTAAAAACCACTGTTCATCCAAGTTTTCTCATCTGGAAAGTTTGAGAATTTCACTTTCAAAATTGTAAAAATCATGAACACTCCTCCCCTTACCCAGACAAGACAAAGGCAAAATTTTCCCAAAAATTTCGATATGCGAGTGTAATTTTGTCTTGGAAAACGGTACTTTTTGATCAGGTATTTCAACGGGAAAAGAGAGGGGTGAGTTTAAAGTTTGAATCAATTCATTTCACAACATTTTTACAAATTAAAAATATCAAAAATATTAATCTCAAATTTTTAATTCAAGAATTATGCCTCAAAAATTCTCTTGAGATATTAGAAAACTTTTTCGAAAAACTAACAGAAACACTTCAACTTCTCTAAATGCAGATCTACTGGCGGCATGAGCCAACTGGAGAAATCGTCCTGCGCTCTAGTGTACTTTGAGTGGTAATTTCTCCCCTCTTTCCATTTGAATTTTACAAATGAAGGTCTAGGTTGAAGTTGAGCACCAATGGCGTGTACAGTTTTTAATTTTATTAGTTATTTTGCTGTTTGTTTAAATGTTTATCTAATATTTTGACTTTGTACAGTTGTGAGTAAATAAGCCCAACAGATTCTCTCAAGTACACATTAGTTTGTTTGAATAAACGACAAATCAAATTGTTTCTACTTCAGTTTTTTTTTTGATTTCTTTTTTTNGTATATTACCTTACGGATAATTTTTTTGCAAAGAAAATTCTTAATTGAAAAAAAAAAATCCAGATGTTCTGTAAAAATTTGAAAGTATTGCAGGTAAACAAATCCTATTTTTTTATTTTATTAATTTATTTTGAGATATTATTTATAATAGGTACGTTATTCGTACTACATCGTTATTTGCATTTATTTAGCAGAAGGTTAAAGTTGTTCTAAAAACTAAACATCGGTTAAAATTTTAAAAATACATTTCTCTCCCCCCCCCAAAATGAACATAGGCATTGTTTAAAGCTCTAAAGACGAAATTGCTATTTATTTTATCATATTTCTCAATAACATGACCTTCGAGTTCAAGGTTTAAACAATAGAATTTTATACGAGCGAATCGCAAAATATTCCAATCAATCCGACTACACCATTACATATACAACTCAGGCGAACAATCGTTTTAAAGAAATGCCCTCAGTTGACATACATAGTTTAAAAAAAACTCAAGCCAACTTATCAAAACAGCTTCTCATTCGAGTCGAATCAATGGATTCTGCTCGCATTGTAGCGAGTTTACGCCATACTTTTTTTTTCATTTTTACACATAGCGTCTGTCTAAAATATTTTTCGAACAAGTGCAACTGTACTTACTGGTGGTGTATCCGGACATTTCAATAATACATCTGCATTCCCTCAGAATTTCCCTATTGTTGAAGGGACGAACTCTGACGGCTACCTTGACAGACGACATTTTATTTAAATTGTTTGCTCCGAGAATCCAAACTGATCACAAATTCTGCAACATAAACAATAAGCCAAAACGAACCATATGAGTGGTAGAATAATTAGAGTGAAAGGCTAGATTCGCGGAAATGAAGCGCCATGTCCTATTTAAACGATCACGAAACGCAATAGCCAGCAAAACGAACCGTTGTGGGTTTAAATAAACCATGGAAGATGCAAAAGGGATATCTTTATTTTCATTTATGGTGATTTGTCGGATTGATTAAATAAAGGTAAAAAGAGACGCGAAAAAGGTTATAATTTATACGTTTAATAAAAAAAAGTGACGTCATACATGAACGTGTGAAGTATATTAAATTATATCTACAACGCCCATACCTTTTTGAAGAAAATACTTCTTTAAGGAGTTAAAAATCACCGCATTTTATAAAACCGTAAATTAAAAAAATAAATAAATAAAAAAATTACGCCAATACGAGAATATTTTTGCAACAGACTAAAAAGCAAAATTTGTAAAATAACATAGAAAACGAATGAAAAGGCAGAATAAAAATACTAACGCAACGATTTTATTAGTCTCGAATCACCTCGGACTGTACAGAACGGCGTAACAAGGAGCCAGGGTGACTCGTAAGGGAGGTAAAGTGACGCATGCTCGGTGTCGGTACGTTCAAAAAGGGGTACCACATATATACAGTTGAATCAGCAAGACGAAAAAAGACGTACATTTTAACGTCTTGAAATCGATTATGAATTCATGAAATTAACTTGAGAAAGGAGGTAGTATCAAGCTATCGACGAAATAGTATCCCAAAGGTCTGAAAAATTTCGCATACAATTTTTTTTCAGCCTTTGGTGACGCGTGTCGAGGGATGCAGCGTCGTAAAACATTCGCCAGCCGTTAAAAATTAACGACTTTTGTCTGCTTTCTGAGCTGCGACAGCGCCAAAGTCTGGAAAAACGCTCAACATAATTGAGGTTAATTATTAGGCTTCGTATTAGTCCTTATCGTGGCTACGATCGAGTGTTGAAAAAAAAACACACCCCCTGGCGACATATCAAATGAACACGACTCGTTCGCGTACAATATCGTTGTACAGCATCGAGGTCATTAAAAAAAAAAAACATCTGAATAGGACAAAATCGATAAAACCACTAAAGCTTTCCAGAAAAACAACACCCCCACAGATGACGTCATACGACCGCGAGTAAGTTCGACAACCCACCGCCGTTTCGTAAGATTACAAGAGTACATTTATATTAATTGTAGGTGGCTCGAGTACCGTCGTCGCTACCACGACTTCTCGAAAGG
This sequence comes from Hypogeococcus pungens, assembly GCA_018107765.1. Lineage (NCBI taxonomy): Eukaryota > Metazoa > Arthropoda > Insecta > Hemiptera > Pseudococcidae > Hypogeococcus > Hypogeococcus pungens. Next base: position 8,413 of record JAAOIU010126562.1, on the reverse strand, counting down.
CTAAAAAAGATAACACAGTGATGCATCGTTTGATAATAATCGATTTTGAAAGTTGAGCAGATTTACGCAAATAAAAAATGTCGCTGAAAACTGCGACGCAGTTTAGATTTAAAATGAACTTTCGCATTCATACGCCTACGCACGCAGAGCTAAAATTTTCAGTTAGCTTTTTCTGTAACGTCACCGGAGACGAGAAAAAATCAAGAATACGTCATTCGGCGTACTCTTTTATAAGGCTATGAATGATAGAACGTGATTTTTTTTTCTTAGATTGTTTTCACGTGCGATCAAAGGTATAGAATAACACGCATCGTTAACGCAAACGACATCGATGAAAGAAAATTCAAAAACAGATTCAACGATTTCTAAATATTACGTTATTCTATTTTCTCTTTTTTCCTTCTCTCGATACAGAATGTCGATACCGACATGACGTCGACGTTGAGGAATGGAATTTAGTCATGCCAAAGTCATGCGTCAAGCTACCGGAAAACACCCTTAAAGGGATTACGTCATCTCTGTCTGCATTCTGGCAAGTGGCGTGAAATATTTTCTAGAAATGAAAATGTTTTCGTTACGATTGTTGTTTTCTTAGAGTAGAAAACAAATAATGATACGATTTATGGATTTGTTATTCGATAAATTTGGTGGATAAATTTTCACCCAAAAAATTTGCGTTTGTATGTTTTTATTTTATTTTAATTTTTTTGTAAATTTATTTGGAAATGAAAAATGAAACACTTTTTTGTGTTTCTGATATTAGTGCAATACACACACACACAAAAAAAATTAAAATTTCAAAAGTTGGCAAGCAAAAATATTAAAATATTCTAGGGGTGCATTGCATACGCACGAAACTGGAGAAACTAGACTGGAAACAATTAATATACTTACTTATCTATATGTACATATATGTAACACTTATGTATCTATTACGACATTTTTTTCATTCTACAATTTGCACAAACAATTATTCATGAATACAACGTTCCTTTCATTAAAAACTTCAAATGCATTGAAAAGATCTCCTAACAACTTTAATGAGTGCAATCTAGTGTATAGGATCATTTTTTTCTCACCAATAGTATGAAACAGCATACTTTTTCCGAATAATTAGGCAACAAAAAGTCGAAATAATGACACAGTGCTTCATTTGCAATCGCAGAAGAATCCTT
>JAAOIU010126145.1:0-14590 GCA_018107765.1 Hypogeococcus pungens | reverse complement strand
AACTTGAAACAATAAACATTAAGTTTTTCAGTCAGAAAATAAAAAAAATATTTTTTTTTTTTCAAAAATTCAAGAAAGGACTGAAAATTTATATTTTTTGAAAATTAAAATTAATTTTTTATAAAATTAGAAAAATTGAATAATTTGAATTTTTGAAAAATCAAGCAAAATAAAATTTGGAAAAAAAAAAGGTTATCCTACATCAGATCACTAACGTTACAATTTTCTATTTCGATCTTTTCAATAGCAAATTAACGGATCGTACGAAAATTGCATGGACTCTGGTAACAAAGAATCATCGCCTATCCTCTCACCCAACAATCGTTTCGACAATCAGATAAAAAAGAACGACAATTCCGAACCGAAAAGCAACTTCATCTGCTGTGATATTTGCGAGAAATGCGACTTCTCTTCCGAAAACGAACTTCTGAGCCACAAGAAACTGTTCCATCATAAATTGTTGTCTCCTGTCAAGGTAGGTATCTACTTGAAAACATTTCTCTAGTAAAAAATACTCATCAAATTATCTATCAAGATTTCATAAAGTAGGTACTAATAATTCCTACGTTTTCATATTTCGTAGCACGAAGGTTCAGAAAATTCAGAAGATAGAATGAAACTGTCTCAAAAACATAAATCGAATTCTTCATCTTCTTCGCCTACTATTCGATGCGAGAGTAAAAAAATTGAATCTTTTAACAGCGACTCGAACGGGAATAATTTAACTTGTTGTGAAATTTGTGAAAAACGAGATTTCGCCAGCGAAGCTGAACTAATGTCGCATAAGAAGTTGATTCATAATGTTAAATTATCACCTCATGGAAAGGTTAGCTCGGTGGAAAATCATCCCCTAATATTCTACTCGAACGAAAATTCAGCTTGACAATTATTCTAATTGGCCAAATTATTATTTTTAGGTAAGCTTGAATTGCGCATACTGCAAGGAAAACTGCAAATCAAGATCTGACTTGGAAAATCATATGAAAACTCATTCTCAAAACTCTACATCTTCGGGAAAACACAAATGTATAATCTGTGATGAAATGTGCCCAACGGCTGCTGTCTTAGCTGAACACAAACTAACTCATTGCAAAGTAAGTTTCGAACCAAACGATACAAATAATCTAAAACCTGAAAACTAGATAAAAACTAATCCACGCTTGATTCAGGTTCTATCTGGAAAAACATGCATGCATTGTAAAGGCTCGATTACAACCGAAGAGCAATTCTTTTCCCATATTCAACAACATAGTTCACCCCAAAACGGAACCACCACCACCACCAACAACAACAACAACAATTCATCCCAGAACTCTCTAGTTCTGCCAACGTTCTGCGTAATCTGTCGACAAACTTTGTCGTCTGAGATGGAAGCCCGAATGCACGCCAGATTCCACCTTCACCAATCGGCCGACTTGGTACCGTGCTCTGTATGCTTCCATATGTCTGAAAGACAAGATTTAATCGCCGGAATCTGTAAGGAGTGTTATCAAAGACACGGCAAATCGTCACCTTTTCGATGTCCGGAATGTCACATGAAGTTCGACAACGGCACAGCGATTGAAATACATTTGGCAACAGTGCACAGAAAAAGTTACCAGTGCATTAAGTGTCAAGTAAGCTTCGCAGTCTTTAGTTTGGTAATTTTCTCACAAAGTCTTCGAATGTTCTATGTACATTTTTTCCGATTTGATTTCTCAGGTGAGCTTCGATAACGAAAAAGAAATTCAACACCACGTCGCATCCCACGTAATGATCGACGGACTAAACGGTCACGAATGTCGTCTCTGCAGATTAGTTCTACCTTCACCAGTCCAATTGCAGACTCACCTTATCGAGCATACGTTTGCTGGTTGCGCTACGTTCACGTGTTATTTGTGTAGCTCTGTGTTTACTACAGCTCAAGGCTTGCAGACGCATATTCTGGAGCATGGTTTAGCGGCTAGACCTTACGATTGCTCGAGATGTAAACAGAAGTTCTTCTTTACATCCGAGCTGGAACATCACAGCTTCGTACATTTAGAGGAGTTAGCTCTAAGTGAAGGTAAAACCATCCTCGTTTCTTTGAAAATTATTTTCCTCGCGAAATATCTCTCTTACGTTGTATTATTATGTTTCATAGGTCACGGATACTTCTACGGACAAGATAAGAATTTACTGAAAGATAAATCCCCGTACATTAATCATTCTATCTCATTAGCCGAGAATCTGTACAACAATAACAAAGACCCGAGCAATAAATACCACTGCACCGAGTGCGGTACCGACTTCTCCCACGCGAACGATCTCTACGATCACAAAAATCGTTTCCATAATTCAGCTCCAACCGAAAGATATGTTCAAAATGGCGAACACAAGCGCCCTAAAAGGGAAACTCCCAACCTTACCGAAGGCAACAGAATCAAGTATGAAGAGCAAAACGACAACGTTGAAGTAGACGAAAAAATTGACGCAAAACAGAACGATTGTGAATCGGAAGACGAACAAATCGACGTAGTTACTACCAAGACCGAAGAACCAACCGAAAATGACGAAAAAAATGACAAATAATCGAAAACAATTTTTGAAATTAAATTCGAAACAATCCACTGTATTTCTAGTCAATTTTGTAAACGTTTGCAATCCATTCTTATTTGCCTTCATACGTAATAATTGTTATTTGTGTCGAATATGTAATGAGATTTTTTTATAAATTTGTGATATTTACAATAGGTGCAATGTGAGTAGATAAAATTGTTGTTTTTTTTTCTTTCTAAATTGAATGTTAGCGCTTTCGTATGATAATTTTGTTAATAATGTCGTGTTGTTAATTCTGTTTGAAAAGCTATAAACCATAACGCATTACCAAAAAAAAAGAAAAGTTTTAAAAGCTTGCTATGTACAGAATTTATTTTATTAGATCAAACCTGTAAATAAATTTTAAAGCAGAAGCGGTGTAACCATTAAAAATTACTCGTTAGATTATTGATTTTTAAAAATTTTGCAATATTTATTGTTCGTATTTTATTTTGTTATTGTTGTAATTTCTTTATTTTGTACATAAAGATTATTCTGTTATATCAAGAAAGGCTTGCCTAATAAATACACAGTTAATTTTATACCACTTTTTATTTACCTCGAAAAGCGAATACTTAATACCTAATCGAAAAAAATACAATATGTAAATAGGAAAAGAGTTGAAAACAATACGTATCCGTTGAATTTACTACCTAAATAATGTGATTTTTTTTTAAAAAGAATTTCTAATACTTGATAAAATTGTGGACAGACGAAACATTCGCAATAGTCAATTTCAAAAACAAAAAAAGTTCTTCTGAACCCCGCAGAAAAAGTAGCTTCGAGTATCTTGTTACATCCAATTGATCAACAATATAAAAAAATACGACAATACATAACATGGCAAAAATAAAGGAAGGCAGTGGACAAAAATATCACGTTTTTGGTCGTCGAAACAATAATATGTGGGGTTCTGAAACAAAGGAAACGTCACTTATGCGAGTTAAAAATATCTTAATAGCCTTGAAATAGGATCGAATAAAGAATAAATTACCTGGCCCGTGTATCATGTAATGAATCCATCCTGGGCTTTGTTGAACTCCCAAATTGCGCCATTCTGATTCAGTCATTAAAAAAGTACGAGGAACAAATTTCGATATATCACTTGGCAAGATTACGTGCCTGTAAGGTTAGTAAAGGTACGATGGAAGATGGTACATGAAATGAAAAACGCACTAGTGGTATTAAATTGGGTAAAAATAAGAAAATTATTTCGCACCTGTATTCGAATTTATCGTCGCAGTATTTCGCCGAATATTGTATCTGATCATAAGGCATGATTGATAGGATTATTGATCATTACTTCGTAGCACGAATGAACGTTCATAAAACAATTTTTTGTAAAGTTTACGAATCGCGGAAGCTCAAGTTTTACAAAAAGTATTGATCGATCGACAATGAGCGATGATTACTTGCCAGTTGCCATGAAAAATGATGATTCGCATGATGATAAAATTTTATCACATTCATTTTCCCGCTTTTTATACAAATCCGGTGTGCTAAGGAAGCAGTGAAAAAACAGGCGACACGGATATTGATGAATCCGATTGCTTTCGCTATTTCGAAAATAAAGAATAATTATAAAATTTTGTGTGATGCATAAGATAAAAATCAATTTGAAAAATTTAACAAAAAATTGAATTTCATAATTAAATGGAAAAAGAAAATGGAGAACTGTTGAGAACTAAAAGGAACTATGTTCGTCTTTCATTTGGCAACATTGGTTTATCACATCACATCACATTGGCTTTGAGAAATCGCGGTACTCGATTTTCGAATTCATCAGTTTAACCACTCGAAGAAATTTTAAGGTAATATAAAAATTTCATTCATTCAATTCAATTTCATTCCCCCCACTACCGGTGAATGGCATTGATCTGCAGCTTTGATTGTGTGCGTTGTGTATTTTTTATTTGTGTGATATTGTTCTGTTCATTCGCATTCCTGAAGCTGTTCCAAGATTTATTGTAATTTCTCAAATTAATTAATTTTTTTTCGTTGTTTTTTATTCCTTAATTTTGTGTTAGGAATTAATATTCTGGATTTCAATTGTTCTTGGTATCGGAGACATAGAATTTTTGAAAATGACCAGTAAGTTATCTTCAATTTATGTAATCATTCATGTTGTTGACTTATTTACCTACGTTGTTTATCAAAAGTATGAATTGAATAATCTAACCGTTTCCAATTACCTGTTCGAAATTACACATCTCGAAAAGAGACTGATATCTATTTACTCTGGGTATAATTCTCACGAAAATTATCCTAGTAATTTGATAAAGACAAACCTTTGTATTTTGTGTATTAGTTCCGTCGATTAGTTGCTTATGAAAAATGTATGTGCTTGTCTACATTTCTTATTGTCTACTTTGTGATAATTATCAGTATATTGTATCCTTGTAGGAGGCAACGCTAGAGATTTGGCTAGAGAGAAGAACATGAAAAAGAGAATCGAGTTACAGAAGAAAAAAGGGGCCAACGAAAAAGATTCAAACAAGGGCATGACATTAGAACAGAGGAAACAAAGGTAAATTTTACTAAGCTATTTTCGTATTCGTTATAAAATCGAGTACTTTTGATTTTCAGGGATGCCGATCTTATGCGAGAAAAACAAAGAAAAGCAGCGGAAATGAAACAACGCTCGTAATCGTTATCATTGGTACAATTTTCGATATCAATGCTGCGTCATAAAACCTAATCGGCAACATTACACTTCTTTTTTTCTAATTTTATACCTAAAAATTAAGTTCTAAAAAACCGGTCCTGTATGAAAATGTGTACATAGCCATTTGACTTTTTAGTACAATGTAAACGACATGTAAAGTAAAACTTTTCAATATGCTTGCTAAATATTGTTATAAGCGTCTCCACTGTAATAAAACTGTTGTGTCGATGATGAAAGGCGAGTTGATTTTTCTAGCGAAATACTGTATTTGGAATTTTTTGTTTGGGCCGACGAATATGTAATGAGACGTTATTTTATACGATTTTTAAAAAGTAGTTTGTTGAGCGCCGTTTACTAAGTTGTTTGACGGCTTTGTTTTATGGTTTTATGTAATAGTCATCTCGCGCAGAAGTAATGTAATCTTGTTTAATTTTTTTTCTAATGATATCGTAATTACCAATTTAGAATTATACATCAGTTTAGAACCTCTCATTCTTTAGTTACTTTAATATTCTTCGAACGAAGTCGACAAAAGGAAATACTGCTATCTAGGAAGTAGTAATTTTTGTTTTTATATGAAATAGCCCAAAAAAAGCGTTACACGAGTTGGAATCACATGATTAATTAGAACGCAGTAAAAAGCTATCCGTACTATCACGGATTTTTACATTTTTTTTTCAAGTGCGAACCTTGAAAATTGTGATGTAGAGGCGTAACCGGCTCTATTACTTGTAGAAGTTGGACTAGCTTGGTAAAAGTAACGCAATGATGATACGTAGGATGAGTGGAGTTAACAAATGAAAATCAATTTCACCAGTTAACTAAACTGACCTCGAAATATTTTCGTATCGTGCTTTATGCTTTCTAAAATGATAAATTATACGTTAACGTTTCCAAACTAGATTTCCCTGCTCGTTGGCCATTTCCTGGCGGTTATTTTCAGTCATTGTGTGAGTAGGTAGGTATGTCATCTTTGGAAAAATCATCGTTTGTAATATCATTCGAGTGGGTCGTGTAAGTGAATATCGTCATTCCTGAGAAGATGAAATTATAGTTGTCTCACATGAATAAAAATTCGTATTCCTACGACTTCAAATCAATGGAGAATGATACCTGTATTCTTTTTGGGCCTATATTATGGCTTTAGTCTAGGACATGAGTATATTTCTTTAGGAAAAAAATTCACCTAGGTATCTTTTTTTTGAAAAAACTCCAAATTAACACTTCAAACCCTTTTACTCTTTCAAATACTTCCTACGAAACAACTTTTGTTATGTAACTAAAAAATGTTGTAAAATTGTAAAAATTGTGCAAATCGTGAAATATAGTGAAGCTACACATGCAACAACGTTTCGAATTTTTTCCCCCGGCTTTATAAGCACCCATAAAATAAGAAATTCCATTAATTTTTGAAATTAAGCAACTTCTCTCGCGAGTCGAGACTCAAAATCCAAATTTGAGAACATTTCAAACCTCTCAGTTCGAAATGATTTATTTTTAATGTTCATATGATCATAAGTTCTTTCTGTTCAAAATTGATAAGTATCCATTCTAACGGACTAACAACGCGCATCATGGCAGCAGGTATTCCTATTATTATCAGTAATCAGTACGTAATTGAAAGGTTTCAAGAAGTACGAATAATTCAAAACAATTATTTCGTAATTTAATATTATTCCTTTAATGCAAAAAATTCTTCACTTTCTTGTGTGCTCAACTAAAATAAATTTTGAATCATAAGGCGTACAATGCTTAATATTTTCAGTTCAATATGAAAGAGTTATGGAATTACTTGATACGGTCAATTTACCAGTCTTTAAGAGAGTGGGTATGCTCCACGCCGAAGATTTAAAAGTCAATCTTTGGATAACCTTATTGTTGCACAGCTCTTTCTATTTGTAATGAACATTTTTATGTAAAGTACTGAAGGAAAATATCTTCTAAGCTGCTAGGTGTCTAGTGATTGTTAAGTGTGAGGTATCGCTCGAGAGGGTCGTGGATATGATTATTTTGCAGAAGTACACAGTGATACAGAAATATGTGAATGGCTTTACAGACTGAAATGTTGATTTTTTTTACAATAAACGGTAAGTAGGAATTTTGCCAAAAAGCCACGTTTCATACGCACCAGCATTAAATTGACGTAAATGGAAAATGTACGGGTGTTTATTAAATATTTAACCATACGCGCAAGGTGCATATTCAACTGAAGTCGAATTCGCAACCGCCGGAATCAGGCAGAGCAATGAAAATGGCTAGGCTGACTTTTCACCTAAAAAATACATCTGCAAGTGGAAAAAACGAATGAAAAATCGTTATAAAGCGATATTTAATTAGAAAGAATTTCATCACAGTTTTTTATTATTTTTTTTAGATAAATCTTTATACCATAGAAAGAAGGAAAAAAGCAAACAAAATTTTTACAAACTTCATTAAAATATGAATATTTAAAAGAAACTCGTAGATAAAAACTTTTCAAAGATTAACAGGACACGAATGTAAACGGCCTCGGTTACGGTGACTTTTTCAGGTAGGTCTGGCTTGTAACGCGAGTCGTACGTACTAAGCAATCCAAAATTAAGAATCACGAACGAACAAACGCCTTAAAACGAATTAAAAACAATAATAACGCGTGAATGTGAAACCGAATCACATCGGAATGATTTCAACTCACTTTACTGGTAATTGTGTTATGTAAGGAAGATAGCTGCGTAGTCCATTTATCAACGGCGTTGTATCTGGAACTACATGCGTTCTCTCGACTCAACTCCAGCACCTGATTCACTTGATCTATTCTACCACGTACTGTATTATCTAGAATACAAGAGACCAACAGATTCTCCACCTCGTTCACGTCGATGTTCAGCTCTTTCGAAATAAACGGTATGTGTATTCTGGTATACGGTTTAATCAGCTTCATTAATACTTGAGTTCGAATGTTGCGCAAGAGATCTGTATACATCGGGTTAAAAAAAAGGACAATGTTCTCAACCGGAAAAGATTAGCTTTATAACGTGATACCTTCGATGTGTTCCTTGATGAATGGATCATCCATAATATTGGCTCGATGTTTTTTCAGGATACTTTCGAATTCATTAATGTCGTCGTTCTGGTAAGCGGATACTAAATTGGTCATTGCTAAGATTTCAGGATCGTTTTTGTATGGTTTCGCCTCTTGCGAATCGAAAGGATTGATACCAGATTTCATCAACCTGCGGGAAAAAAACTCATGATTTTAGAATGCTGATAATTTAACGAAGATCGCGTCAATTCGTGTAAATACTTACATATTGGCTAGTACAAGGTATTTCAGGCAGGTCGTTCTTCTAGGATTACCCGATTCGTCGTAATTCTTAAAAGCTTCGAAGAAATCGGTGTGAGCTTTTTCAAATTCTTGTTCACGTAAATGCATTTTACCTCCGCATTCTAAAAATTGAAAAAGTTCAAGTGTTATCATTACTAAAAAAAAAAAANAGAGAAAAGAGATTGCGATGTAAAATCAACGCACCTCGAATCACACCCATAATTAAAGGATGAGGAATAGCCGATTTGATGTGTAACGATTGCTCGTAAAGGGTTTTCAATTTTTTATTATTTTTTTGAGCGGTGTACATTTGAATTTCTAAAGCGTAGATTTCTAAAAGTTGCGTGCCTTTTTTCAAATCATCTTCACCGTCATCGGTCTGAAAATACGTCAATGATAAACGAAGAATGTTCGAAACAAATGCAATAATGATGCAACTAAATTACCTGACAAGATTGGTGAAGCTGTTTCAAAATTTTAGATAATTTCGCAAAATCACTTCTATCGAAATATAGTTTACCCAACTTGGTGTTCGTCTTAAACCACAACCTATCATTTTTAGCATCCTTCAATGCGTCTAACGTAGTCTCGTAGAAATCTTGCAGTAAAGACATCTGAAAAGAGATTTGTTATTCACAGCCCTCGCCATATGTGAATGATGGGATCAGCAATAACTTACATTTTTTGAAGTAGATATATAGTCTAAAATCGAGTTGATTGACTTTTCGCTATGATTTCGAGTCACCGCACTTTTAATATAGGTTAGTAACTGCTTGTACCTGATCATCATTTCATCGTAGTTGTTCTACAACATTGTAACAAGTAAATTAGCTAATATGTGACGTTTCGAGTCATCGTTCCATCGAAATATAACGTACTAGTTTAAAATTTATCTTTATCATCTGTTTCAACGCTTTGAATCCCCATTCTCCTTTATCGCCGCCTTCGAGATCTAACACTTTCTGAAATGAAGCCAATGCGGCTTTTGGATCGTCTTCTTTCAATGCTTTAGAATTGTAGTATTGGTTTTCTAAATCGACATCCGGTTCCGAATTACTATCCTCAGAGTACTCCTACGAATACGATACATTTCAATTAACTCGTGTATTTCGAATGTTTTACTCAAATCATCTTCGGTTAGAAAAACTTACCAATCCATAGTCTTCTTCCTCTTCACACATATAGTCGTCTTCGCAATCGGACATGATGAAGGTTAATTTTATAAACTTGAATCCATATAATCAATCAAAAATTAATAAGCAATGGAAACTTTTCACCTAGATAATAAATTTTGGAAATTCACATGAATTTTTGTAGAAATGGTTAAAGATTTTCGTTTATGGAGAATTTTTTTTTTTCATTGATGAATTTTATTTTAAAATCATTGCGCTTGCGCCTTGATGTTTTTGTTTCTTTTGTTGAAATGGTTGAGCTCGAAATACAACAATGCCTTCAATTTTTGTAAATTGAAAAGAATTGTTTTTAATCATTTTTCTGCGAAGCGAAATGTGCAAGAAAATTGCATTTAAAATTTGAAATATAAAAAATTGCAAGAAATTTAAATATTGATCAAAATAAAGTCACATTTTATGAAAAAAATCAAAAAATTTCAAATAATTCTGATTCAGCCATTTTTTATTTTTTCATTTATTATACGTGTATTGTAAGAAAATTCCAATTACGACAAATGATCAAAAAGACATTCTCAATTTTGTTCTCATTTTAAATTCTGATTTTCTAATTTAGAATTATATTTGGTAGCTTTAGAAAAGTTTTGCACCTCGCGATTTTACATTTTTTACAATTTTAGCAGTAAAAAATGGCAAAAACGGGTATTTAAACGTGAAAAATGTAAAAAATCAGGGTACGTGCTGATTGCACGCGTTTCTCTATGCTTTGTTTATTTTTCTGTGAAATATTTGCATTGTAATGTAATGGTCAATCGTGGTAGTAGAGGTAGCTTGTGTGGTGTAGTTGAAGATCATTTTTCAATCAAATTGTGCTAATATTACGAGTTAATAAAATGTATCGGGATCATAAAACGTGTTCGATTGTATCTCTGTAATACATGTTTTGTTAACAATCAAACTCTTCGATACCGTGACCAGTGAAACTTGATATTTTGGAGCATACTGCATTATCATATATTATGTCCGCACTACCTCGTAGGATTATCAAAGAAACCCAACGATTGATGCAAGAACCTGTACCCGGGATCAGTGCCGTTCCGGACGAAAGTAATGCACGATATTTTCACGTTATAGTAACCGGTCCGGAGGATTCTCCTTTCGAAGGAGGTCTCTTTAAATTGGAGCTTTTCTTACCCGAAGATTACCCTATGTCTGCACCGAAAGTTAGATTCATTACTAAGATCTACCACCCAAATATTGATAAATTAGGAAGAATATGTTTAGATATATTAAAAGACAAATGGAGTCCGGCATTACAAATTCGCACCGTACTCTTATCAATACAAGCGCTGCTCAGCGCACCTAACCCCGACGATCCTTTAGCAAATGATGTGGCAGAGCTTTGGAAAATAAACGAGAGCGAAGCTATTCGTAATGCCAAAGAATGGACCAGAAAGTACGCGATGGATAATTAATTTATACAGACTGATTGTTTTAATCGTTTAAAGGCAATGTATGAAAATAGTGTTTTTCTATTCTTAATCGAAGTTATTGATTTCTATCAAGTGTTTCGAAACTGAGTGATATTTCAATTTTTTTTTTGTCTCTTGAATGCTTATCGTTCGCATTCCAATTTGTTTACCTTCTTATCGATACGAACCTACTACTCGTATCATTTTCATCTCTTATACAGAAGGTTATTTTAGAAAACAAATTTTTATGTAAACGTAAGGAAAGGATATTATATGTTGTATTGTCATTAATAAACTTAAATTATTTGTATCGTTAACGAAATAGTTCTTATTTTTTCCCATTTTTAAATTCTACTCCCTTATTTGATGAATTTTAATGCTATGAGATCGTTGTACGAATAAACATTAATTTTTTGTTATTTAGTTGAAAAATAATTGCGATGTTTATACGAAACTAGAACACTATTATTTTGCGTAATTTATTTGATATTTTTTTCTCATTTTTTATTTCTTTTTTTTCTCAAACAGCTTCAGATATTGTTCCACAATTATATTGTGATGTACACAAATTTTATGAAAAATATCTTTGAAAAAAAGAAAAAAGTTGTATATTTTTTCCCCTTTATTCCTAATTCTCGTTGTTGTAGTAGTAATGGCGTATATTTACTTGAATCAAAGTTTCGTAAATCATAATTTTTCGTTCCGCAGATAGGCTTTAGCTGTATTATAGTATCTTTTACGTACTTACAGTATTTTCTATATTCTAAATCACGCCGCCGAATTTTCCTTTTCTTACCTTAAATGCAATTTTTTACCACATCTTTCGTTAGCCTACGCTCGAATCGCATATAAAATCGTCGTTCGAACGTAATCATGAAAACTTACGATGAAGTCACCTTAATACTGCTCGTGTAAAAACACACTATTTCGCTAGCTCATCTGGCTCTGTAAAATGATTCTCTTTGACGATATCTCATTGCTCTCGAACACCCTGGAAGATCAGGAACGCGAGGTTTATTCGTAGCCATTATCGGAGTAACTAATACACGTTTCCATTGTACACTGGTGTTTATTTTCTGATTGTCAGCACGTTAGGGGAGGGAGGGCACTCGAAAGATGAAAAAATATATGTATTTTTTCTAAGCCAGTTTCCAGAGTATCAATAAAAAAAAAACACATGTAAATCTCTACGACTCGGGAGTTCTCAAACGACACATTGCCATCAGAGTCCGGAGCTGAAGCCATAAACCTAACATCGCGTACTTACTGGGTTATTGGACTCATACTCATTGAAACGATTTCAATGCTACTACGAACGCAGCATGTCATTTGTTGATTACTTGTTGAAGTTGATGATATTTTTGTCCATTGTTTCGTGTATTTGTACACTTTATTTCAACATTAAATAATTTATAAATCGTACCCTCACGTGTCGTTTTGTCATTAGTGGGAAATTCGTATCAAACGTACTGACTTTTTGGGTGAGAGACCACTATGAATAAGACAGTTTGTAAAATTGATTTATTTGTTATTATCAACCGTAATACACGTATGCAAATAAGAAAGTATTGCGTTCTTTAATGACTACGTATTCTTTTTTTAAAAATAATTTTAACAAAATTCAGAATTAACAGAAGTTCATAATAAGTGAAGAAACGAAGCNAAGAATNTTTCGAAAATATTAAGTATAAAATTGAAACGTACATTACACTTGGGGGAGGGGGGATGAACAAAAAACAAAGAAAAAAAGAAGGAAGGAGAAGTAAGGGAACATTTCGCAAATGACGCTTTTTAAACAACCATCCAAGCCGAAAAACGAGTAATTTACACGCATTAAAAACCGCAGTTCATTTCACTCCTGAAAAACATTACTAAATTGATAATACTGGAGAAAATTATAAGTATCTTACAAAAGCGTCATTTCGAATCGATCGACGGTTCCCAAAATTATCATACCTTCTGTTTTTAAGCCATTCATAGAACAACACGATTATTGCCAAAGGAATGGTAAAAATAGCCTATTTCGCTGCCTGCCTGCCTTATATAGGAAAAAAAATTTACAATATGAAATACCGAACAACGTTCTCTTATGCTGTGTAATACGACCACCGGTACGTGTATCCGACATTTCATACAATTTAGGAACCTCTTTTCGAAAACTAAAAAAAATAACGTATAAAAATTCAAGTTTATATCTTATTATAATTATTTTTTTGTGCAGTATATAAAATCCAAGCACAAATACAGAGAAAAAATGACTAACAACCTTTTTTTTCTTCTAGAGAAAATACACCATTTTAAGATCCAAAAATAGAGCGGAAAAATTGAAACAAAATCGTACACAGAAGCCAAACCTGCATAGATACACTACGATTCTGTAGAGTTTTCGCTATATCGCAACGTAATAGACTGAAAATTTAATATTTACAGTATTCCGAGGCATACATCTCACACACAAACGCGCTGCATACGTTTTATAGCAAAAAATACCTCACTCGGACGTATCCGTTTTAGTAGAAAAAAAAAAGTATACATAATAGTATAACTAGAACATAGATAAAAATAATAATAATAAAAAAAAGTTTGTGACTAGATTATAGATATTATACTAAACGTATATAAATGCTATTATAAAATACACGTATGGCCTTACAATAAATTTTATCATTCACGTCGACCAAATAAAGAAAAAAGAAACGACGAAATTCATAGGTAAATGTTTTCAAATAGAAAAACGATAATTAATTAGTAAATAGTACACAGAAGGAATATTCGCTTTCGTTTGATTATTCTTGCATACTTAGTAGTAGTAACATATTCGCGCACATCAGTATAAGAAAAATTGATTGAAGTAATATTTCAAGTTGAAGCTGAAATCAGAAAAGGTAATCAATTGATTAGATAACTGTTTCACAAAGAGAATGAATAGTAAAAAGGAGTGTGGAGTTCAATGCTAGCCACTGCTGATTTTCAAAGGATGCTCTCGATGCTTTCATCCTTTCGAGCCAGACTCATCGGCTCGCAGTCTTTGGTCTTTTCGAGCCAGATTCGCAGACTCGTAGCGCTCGAAAGGTTGAGTTTTTGAAAACCACGGCCATTCTTCCCTGAAAATTCGAGGTTTCCTTGGGGGTGGGGAAGGGAAATAGCAGGGCATTGAACCTCCCGTAGGCGTCACTGCCGGGTGTGCCTAATGTGCCTGAGCATATCCCATTTTTTTCTCTAGATGTTATATGCATCTTTTTCGACGCTCGAGACAACTGAGCTAAAATTACAATTTTTTCAAAATATTAAAAATTTTACAAAAATTGACAAATCTGAGAAAATTGACAGTTTCAAGAAAATAGACAAATTTACTTACAAAATTTAAAATTCAACAGTTCAAATTAAAAGAAATTGAAAATTTTAAGAAAAATAACAAATTTAAAACTTTAAGAAATCTAAAAAATTGGTAAATTAAAAAAAA
>JAAOIU010125950.1:0-11266 GCA_018107765.1 Hypogeococcus pungens | reverse complement strand
GAGAGGTGAGGGAAAAATTTGAAATTCGTAGAAATAAATAAGTACCTAAAAACAAGGTGCCACCATTACTTCACAATTCATAGTTATTTCACAGAAAAAATTCTTGATATCTTAGGTCATGATTATTCTTCACAGGCATCTAAGCTTTTCCAGAATTGATTACTTTCTTGATTTTCAATATCTTCCATACGTTGATAGGTGTACGAATATATCACCAAGCAGTTCAGTCCACCTTTTTTGGAAACTGGTCTCCATTCTATTTCCGATGTGCTAGGATTTCTGAAATCAACAGTTAATTTCACCGAGTATTGGTACATTTTGTAATTTTTCGGCTGAAAATATTCTTAAGAGGGTTCTTCGCGTTTTTTAATCATTGTCTACCCTGCTGGCCTGCGTGTAATGTATTTTAAATGGGGCGGTTCGTGCTGGATTTCTCTAAAACGACTGGATGAGATTGTATAAAATTTGGATATGCGATAGAGAATGGCATTCCTGATGTTGCTACAGAGCCCTTTTTTCAATTTTCTGTTTAACAGAGTTACACTGCATCACCGAAAAAAACGTTATTTACACCGTTCATATCTCATAAATCTGAAATTTGAAAAAATGGCTGTGTAGCGATATTAGGAATGCCATTGTTTATAACATATCCAAATTTCACTGAATTTCATCCAGTCGTTTTTGAGAAATCCTGCACAAACCGCCCCATTTAAAATACATTACACGCAGGCGAGCAGTGCAAGGTTGAAAAGGATTCGAATCCGNTTTATGAAAATGGATTTGTAATAGTGATTCGAATCCAAAAATTATTGAGGATTCGTGAAATGGATTCGAATACTTTTTACGGATTCGTGTGTATTTGAGTTTTTTTTTGTATTTTAAACGTTGATACCGTGACAACCCTTACTTTGAGTTCACTTTTGGTTTCAATTCAAGAAAAACCGAGAGCTCGACTATTTGTTATTTTGTTGACATGATCCGGATTTGTTGGATTCGAATCTGGATATCGACAGGAAAATAATGAAAAATGAATTCGTGGATTCGAATCTAATTTTAGGTGAATTCGTTTCAACCGTGGAACAGTGCAGGCAATGAAATAACGCTTAGAACCCCCTTAAAAATGAAGTTGTACCCTTTTTCCATGAATGCGATTATACTCGAAGTGAGTAACTTGGTCATATCCAAATCATTTTTATTGTTGGATTTTCCCCGGCCATATTTCACGATGTAGGGCAGATCATCGCAGTGACACACGCCTAAAACGGCGTAATTTTTTACTCTTGAAATATAATTTCTAAAAATGGTCAATCAATTGATCAAACTGACCGTAATTTTTCTTATTAGTGTTAGGGTAGAGGTCTGAAGCGCTTTCTACTCCTCTGTAATAAAATTTGAAACAGAAGACATTGTTTGGAACAGAGGAGGAGTGCAGTTTTATTGCTTCGTTTCCTCCACAATGAACTTGTCTATCTCCAATTGCCTAGGTGATGAAACAGATTAATAGAAAAACTTAGTGATTGAATTTTCACATCGTGTCAGCTAACCTATACCTACTCGTATAATATGCTTCACATTTTGTTTGGTTATAACTTGGCCGTTCAGGTAATGTTTCCTCACAGAATTACTTATGTGATTCTGTTGAGGCTTGGGACGATTGTAACTGTACGAGAATAATTGAGGCGCCATCCTAAACCAGTGGCTGTTCACATAATCAATGTATGTTTGATTTGTAGCGAGTTCTGCAATTTTAAAAGGTAGTTCAGTTGGTATGGGTTTTGTGATACCAAACACTAGTATTGTCCTACAAACCTAATCCTATAAAAGATCCTTCGGTTTCGACGTAACCTGTCAACCAAGGGACATGTTTCACTTTGCCTGCTTTCAGCAAATCGTGTGGGTTTTCCGATAAGAATGACCCAGCATGTTTGGGTTCTATTACAGGTCCAAATGGTATATTCGTTAAATGACCCGTTTCCTGGTGTTATAACACAAAATGTTACATATATAACCATCTTGAATTCAGCTTGAAATAAGTGTACATAAAAAAACAAACTCACTCCGTAATTATACCCCTTTTTAACAATCTCATATGCTAATTTATTTCTCATGCAATTCATCTTGTTTTCGATATATTCATAATCACAACCCAATGAAGCAGCCAGTTTTTTTGAACTTTCCAAGACTCCTAGTGGTAGTGCCCATGGTAGCAAAACGGATCCACTAGATGAGATGCCGCTTTGGAAAAGTCCTATGAAACATGATTGGAATGGTGTTAATAATCAACACAATAATCGATTGATTTTAATCCATAAAATTTAACTTTTAACCTTCACTTAATGGAGAAAACATATGATAATGGATACTAGCACCTCCAGAAGAGCAACCATAAATCGTCACCTTATCTGGGTTTCCACCAAAGTAACGAATGTTGCGTTGAATCCATCTTAAGGCTTCAACCTGATCATAAAATCCGTAATTGCCAGGTGCTGACGGATCCTCAGTGCTGAAAAATCCTACGTTACGTGCATCGTTCAAATTAATACTGCTAGTTTGAATTCTCTCATTTGATAAGTGATAACCTAATTTATTCATAATCACCCAAAGGGCCAAGTCGATAATTAATGGTGACAAAAACAATGTTATCAGTTGCCAACATGTAATCAGGATACGCTTCATTTCCGGCTCCAAACATAAATGCTCCACCGTGTATGTAAACGAAAACATTCATTTTCTCTTCACTTTTCAACTGTACAAAGTAATGTAGGTGTAGTTCGAAAGTTACATATGTTTTAGAAAGATCTAAAAATTCATCAAATATGAACGGCTCCTACCTCGGGGGAAAAAATATTCATATACAAACAATCCTCATTACCAATTGGTTCAAGGTCATGTCCTGGCGCATACGGTGCTTGCAAGCAAATGTTTCCTTGAACCGTTGCAACTTTTACTCCTATCCATGGTTTCAAAGGTTGGGGTTTCTTGTAAAATTATGTGCACAGATAAGACATATAATCTGTATAATGGCGTAGAAATGATTTTTGACTTACCTTGAATCTATTCTCTCCTACGGGAGGTTCAGCATAAGGGACTCCAAGAAAGGCGTGTACTTGTCGCTTATTGTCCAACGTGTACGTTGTTCCTGATAACATGCCTTCTTCAGTTTTCACGAGTGTGCAATAAGCGCATGATATGATATTCATCAACAGTAATAACTTCATTTTTTAAAAATTCAGTTTCCCCAAACAATATAGTAATTAGGTGTATTAATTCAATGATGAGTATACCCAGTTTGACCTATTTGGTTGTACTTACTTATATTTATTTTGAGGGATAAAATTTTCGAGGATTTGAAGCCTAATCTTATATTAATTGAAGTGTTCTGTTGACACTGGATGTTTTGTTGTGTAGATAGGTACTTCAACTTTCATAGGAACGATTGAAGAGTAAACAGTATAGTTATTTTATCGAAATGTAATGAAGTGTTTTTGAGATGTAAATGTTTGACAATTTGAATGCTTTTTTTTCTTTCATGACAGGTTCATAATTGTTGATTCTCTTTGCCTCTCAAAATATTGTATTACAATCTAGATTAAGTGTGTATTGATGCATTACGTATCGTAGAATTTTCCACTCATTCAACTACGTAGTTGTATAATGCTCTCGACCATCAAATTAAATCTCAGATCCGCTATGTCCGAAATTGTTTAAGCTTTACGCTGTACATTTTTCCCCCCCAGAATATTTGCGAATCAGAAACGCGGCGATTAGAATTCAAAATGCGTACCGAAGTTGGAAAATAAGAATAGAATTTTTACGTAAGCGACGTGCCGCTATCCTGATACAGTCTTATTTACGAGGAATGTTCGCTCGAGAAGTATGATGCTTAATCATAATAATATCAAACATAAAACATGGGACGACAGTGGCAACACTTTATACTCCGGTGAATTAATTTTCGTATCTTAGGTCGCAACGGCATTACGTGAAATGCGTCGAGTTGAAGAGGAAATGCGTAAACGTGAACGAATAGAAGAAGAAAAAAGAAAATCCGCCGAGGAAGAACGAATTGCCAGCAAGGAAGCGGAATTGTAAATTTTACTCTAAAGCTTGTTTCGCAGCCTAAACAGCAATTCACGCATTTTATGCTTAAATTTTAATACGGATTTTTCAGGGTGAAAGAAGAAGAGGAAATTATCGCATTGGCTGAACAGTTGAATTCTCGTCTGGAGAAAACTCACGATTCGGTTGATTTAGACAATTTATTCGCTTTCTTGACCGATGTGCAGACTGGTCGGAATCATATCATCGATCACATTGAAGGAAAAATGAAAGAATTAGTTACCGACATAGATATGGAGGTAAATAAAAATGAAAACTGGGTACTTATTGTCCTAAATATACTTGACAAATTTTCTAATTCTCTTTTTCTTCGTTTTTAGTTGGAAAACGTGCTACAACAAGAAATTGAAACCATAAATTCGCAACAAGAAAACTCCCATCTATCGCCCCCCTCCACTTTAGATCTGATGCCCAAAAGTAATATCAAATCAGTTCCTAAAGGACCCTCTTTACCCGAGCCGAACTGCCCTCCGCCTCCCCCACCCGGAAATAAGATACCAAGCGAACCTATTTACGAAGCAGTGTTACCAAGAGAAGAAGGCACTTCACCTCCACCGTTACCAGCTCCACCACATAAATTGCGGCCCAAAAGTCCTGGCTTGGAGAGGATTCAGAAATCGGAAAAAGCATCTCCGATACTAAATGGATCACCCAGACAGAGTAGACCTAGTTCTAGGGGATCCAACGCATCTGCTGTAAGCGTCCTTGTTTAAGTAGTGCTTGAAATGTGGCTGGTATTTTCATGTGGAATTGGTATAATTTTAGACTGCTCAGCCTATTCCTTGGAGATACAACGAGCAGTTAGAAGAATTCGAAAAAGAACAAAGAAGGCGACTGAGGGTAGAAAAAAAATTACAAGAGTTGGTGGTAGAAAAACAGGAAAAAATTGTAGAACATGCTGAAGAAATACATCACGATATTGTCGAGTTCGCTCAAAATTATTTCAATACACACGAAAAAGGTTTAGATGGTAAATTAACGGTTTTCTAATTTCATTGACACTTTTTGGAATCGATGTATGGACTTAAAGAAAATTTCCAGGTACTATTATGGCAACACTAACACGTAAAAGAAAATCAGTGGATTTTATTCCGAAGTACGAAATGATCACTTATTGTAGAAACACCTCAATTCCTACCTCTCATGTACATATGTACGACCCTGATAACGTCACCATTGCTTGCAACATATTCAGAGTAAGTAAACCGCATTTCAGCCTTTTTTCATTTTTGATAAATTAATTTTATTCAGTTTTAATTGATTTTTCATTTTTAGGATCTTTGTAAATACATGAAAGGCGAATTAAAAACTGAATCAGAGCATCAAATTATACAAACTATTATTGGTTTCGGTATCGAAAGAGAAGAACTCAGGGACGAAATCTATGTTCAATGCATGAGACAAGCTACCAATAATCCAAGTCTCGAAGCTACCGAAAAAGTGTGGCTTCTGTTGTGTCTGGCAGTGGTTGCCTTCCAACCGTCAAAATTGTTGCATAAAGTAAATTCCTGCTTATCTGCTTCTTCTTTCTGAACTTACTGTACTGATTGTTTGCAAAACATTTTTTGCAGTATTTTATATCATTTTTGAAGAAAAACATGCAGTGTGATGGTAAACTAAGACAGTACGTACAGTGGTGTCTCGATAATTGTAAAAATACCAAAGTATCAAGTAGAAAATTTCCCCCTTCGACTGTTGAGATTGCTGTAAGTCTCAAATTGTCCATGGTAATAATATCAGGTCCGAATGAGTCACCTAACGAGAATAACTTTTCCAGGCGATGCGACGTTTAGGAACAATCGTTTGTAGATTCTTCTTCCTAGACGGCCGAACCAAAGCTATCGACATACATCCTACCGACACAGCGAGTGACGCAGCGTCTAAATTAGCTGATAAGTTGGGTCTGCAAAATTTAGATGGCTGGGCCATATATCAAAGTAAAGCTGACGGAGAAGAACACGTCAGAGGGCACGATTACCTTTACGATGTCATAGCTGCGTGGGAGATGTAAAATAAAATTCTACTCGAGTTGAATGTAAAATCGTTTGCTGATTTAATAACTTTTTTTTCTGATTTTAGGAAGCAAAATAAGCAATTGCAGAATTCTTTTTCAATGCTACATCGAAGAAGTAGCTCCGCTACTTTGACTAACGGAGAGAATAAATTCATATTCAAGAAAAGACTATTTAGAAACTCGAGAGAAATATGTCAAGATCCCGTTGAAATTAGTTTACTTTATGCTCAAGCTGTATACAGCGTTGTGAAAGTATGTAACGCTAATTGAGATTTCTTCGAACATTTTATTATGGAATATTTCATGTTGAACGATGATTTCAGTGTGACGACTTTCCAATCAACGAAAAAGTTGCTGTACAATTGGCGGGTCTTCAAGCTCAAGTATCATTAGGAGATCCCAAAGATAATAGACTGGATTATTATACCGATATCGATACCTATTTACCTTATAGAATTAGTAGAAGCAGAGGCGAAGACATATGGGTACATACAGAAGTGACCAAAATGAAAAAGATAGACCTATCAAAGATTCTCATCTCGTTACTTATTTTTAGGTATCAATTATTGCTCAAGCTCATAAACAATACGGTGCTGGAAAATCAGAATTGATAGCTAAAATTTTATATTTAACTTGTGTCATGCAATATAAACTGTACGGATCGACCATTTTCCAAGTCACGTATAGAGGATATTGGTCTTATGGTAACTATCATCTGGCTTCATCGAAGATGTTCTCAATCTGATACAAATTTTTCAATGCGGTTTTGGTTTTCAGGAAATACCCTATTTTTGGGAGTTAATTGCGAAGGGCTTATACTGATAAAACCAGAAGATAAGCTCGTCCTGTATGAATTTCAATATCCTGAAATCGAATCGATATTTTTGGATCCCAGTGACAGTTTCCTTACAATTAATTTAATACGTCATCATAACGACAACAGTACTCAGAAATGTTTCGTTTTTGAGACACCTCAAAAAACAGAAATAGGCTCCTTGATCGTTAGTTATTATCCAGCTTTGGCCAGTTGGATTACTGAAAATGAAATAGCAGTAAGTGGTTCTTACAGGTTCAAAATATTTCAATAATATTTCCTGATTAGCGAAACTATAAATTTTTGTAGACTAAAATTGTGACTGGAGAAGATAGAGCAAGACTTTATCGCACTTTGATGGAATGTAGACGAACACTCGTTGATAGTGGAATTTTAAACAAACCTCAAGAAGGCGCTGGTAAATTTTTAAAAAACACTTTACGAAGGTAAAAATTCAAAATTCTAATGATATTCAAAATTTAGCTTTAGTTATTCAATTTTCTTGAATTTTCGTTTCAGATTTAGTAAAAATAGATTAGAAAAATTATGGAACGAAAATGGTTTTGCTGAATTCAGCGAAACATATCATGGATTCTCATTCTCCTATTGGGCATTCAGTAGGCAACCTCTTCAACAGAGCATATGTAAATTGCAAGAAGCCGATGACGCCTTAGCTGTACAAATATTCACTATACTATTGACATATTCCGGATTATGCCAGAATGGTATATTATTTTTTCGATTTAAAAAAAAAAAAAAATTTATGTAAACAGTTGATTTTATGATGCCCTTTTCTGCAGGAGAAGTAGCTCGTCGAACGGAAGAAGAGCATATAGCTCTTATACAAAACATAATGGAAAAAGCTATGCGAAAAGACGCTCTCTTATGTGAACTATATATGCAACTCATTAAACAAACCACAGAACACCCTGATCCTAATTCCAGAGTCAATCTTCGTCATTGGGCTGTCTTATCATTAGTTTGCTCGGTAGCTTTACCTCCGCATAAAAATATACGTAAATATTTATTGGCTCATCTGCGTAAATGCGCCAGCGATTATTTAACCGAAGAAGGAAAATATGCCAGATTTGCAGAAAAGGTAAAATTTTTAGAATTTCAATTTTCCAATTTCGTCAATGATTTAAAATTTGAAATTTGAAATTATTGATTATTATTTTACAGTGTGTTTACAAAATGCAAGGCACTAGAAAAAGGCAATGGCCTCCTTCGCGCGAAGAAATTATGTGCACAATAAATAGGCGTTTAATATATGCCAGA
Source organism: Hypogeococcus pungens (assembly GCA_018107765.1). Taxonomy (NCBI): domain Eukaryota; kingdom Metazoa; phylum Arthropoda; class Insecta; order Hemiptera; family Pseudococcidae; genus Hypogeococcus; species Hypogeococcus pungens. The sequence goes on along the minus strand of JAAOIU010125950.1, from coordinate 3,041 downwards.
TTCCATTTCATGGATGGACAATACCATGCCATCGAGTTCCATCCTTCTGCTTCGGCAGAAGACGTCGTGCAAATTATCAAAAATAAAATCGGTCTCAGAGAATCTGCAATGGGTGTGTTGAATTTCGAATTCCCGCTTCCCCCACTAATTCTATCAACGGTCTTACGAAATGATGTATTTCTCAGGTTACGCTATTTACGAAGTTCTTGGCAATTCCGAACGTAGTCTCTTATCGGATGAGAAAGTAGCCGATGTCATGTCGAAGTGGGAACACTACCGAAATGCCAACTCTGTCAACACTAATGGCACCATAAGTAAACCCACTCGTAAACAAAGCCACCTGTTCTTATTCAAAAAACATTTATTCCTTGATCAATACATGGATCTAGAAGATCCGGTAGAAAAAGAATTACTCTATCATCAAGTCCTTCATGGTTTACGCTCTGATAGATTCCCAGTTACCGAAAACGAAGCCGTAAGTGAAATTTTTTGAAAATTCTGCTCAAATCCAATCTTTTTCCGAATTCATTTATTTTTTTGTAGATTATGTTGACCGCATTGCAAGCCCAAGTTGAGTTAGGAGATTTTGTCGAAGATAAAGAAGATTACAAAGCTGTAGCTGGACACTGTTTACCTGCTAGACTGGCTGCGAATATTTTACCAGAAGCTGTGGCAATGCATCAACAAAGTCTTAGAGGCATGTCAGCTCCGGAAGCGAAAAAAGCTTTTTTGAATCTAATCAGAAGCTGGCCTCTTCACAGAGCCACTATTTTCGACGTCATGGTAAGCATGATTTTTTAGGTAGGAAATGTAAGAGTGAACACATCTTAAATGCGATTTTTTACCAACTATTTCAGCAATCTTTCACGTCGAACTGGCCGAAAGTGCTATGGCTGGCTGTTGACCAGGTCGGTCTGCATCTTTTGGAACACCGTTCTAGAAACGCGTTGTGTAGCTACGAATACGATAGCATTCTAAGTTACAGTCCTGCTGTTAACTGTCTCATGATCATCACCGGAAGCGAGAAAAAACAAAGTAAAGTCATCTTAACAACGTCTCAGGTTAGTGGTTGTTAAATTCATTTTTTAAATATTTATTTACCTATTCATGGTAAGGGGGGGTTCATAAAATGCTGCATCATCACGATGCTTTACTGTATAGTATGGGGTATCCATTATAACGCATATTACCGGTAATTACGTTTGGCCGCTTGTATTATAAAATTAAGCCAAGTAATGAGAATTTATCAAATTGATCTGCTCTTGTAATAGGCATTTCAAATCGCCAACTTAGTCAAAGAGTATACCGAAGTGTTACAAAATGTGCCTAAAGAAGTTAAAAAAAGGGAACCTAAACGAAACGGATCAGCTAGACCTGTCAGCATTCTTCATAAACCAGTTCCCCTCATCGATGCTAGTTCTTAAATCATCGTTAGTAATTTACTTGAATATCGATACGCATACTACGACGTTCAACTTCTTTCCCCTCTCATTCACTTTTCCATTTTTCAGTCGATACAAAGAAAACCTGAAAATTGAACTCTCTTTTCACGTCCTATCTTCCATTTTCTATTCGAATCCGTCTACGTGTTTTTACCCACAACTGTCTTTCAGTCTTTTCATGGACTGGGATCTATGTACCGTGCATTTTTTTGTCTTCCTCGAAAAGTTATGATTTATGAGATGTATAATGACTTCCGACGAAGTTGTTCAATAGGTTGAATCAAATTAATTGAGTACCTAACATAATCTACTTACAATTGAAAGAAACTGTTTCACCTAGTCTTCCTATATTGAAACTGATTTTTGACGGGAATTCGATTCTGTAGACATACGTGGTTAATATTGTTATAAAATATTCCAATTGAAGAAATTTCCAAATTTCTATGTCATCTCGATACGTCAACGGTTGTGACGATTTCCATGAGGGTTTTCTTTCAAAAAAGAGGAGGATTCATTTACAAAATGGAAATTAAACTAGTATTATTTTTATACCTACTTATTTTGTATAACAAAACGACGAAGGAACAAAAAAACTGAGGCGCACTCGTTCCCGATTATTACGCATTTCGACGTACATGGTCGATTATTGAAGCTTTAATTTATATTTTACCAATTTTTTAAAAGTATTTATACATCATAGTTTTATACTTATTTACATTTACAATTGTAATTTGTTATTCGAATTGTACATATGGGACTACTAATTTTTTAATATGCGTGCGCTTTTGCATAATACTCGTCATTCATTTTGGATTTGTTTTTTTTGCAAATGGTATCTAGTCGAAACAAAAAACTGTTATTTTGTAAGAGAATTGGCGTTTTTTTCATTATTTTCATTATGCTTTTTAAGTTGATAATTGTTACTGTTCGCTATATTGAATAAAAATTTCAGCAAGTTGAAATGAGTATTTTTGTGGGATTTACTTTCGTCTCTTGCTTTTTCAGTTTTTCACTCGTATAAGTACCAATCGTTACGATTTTTAAGTATCAACTTCTACACGTGCGTATTTAAGAATGAACAGGTAGGTAATGCGACATTGAAATCGAATCGGGAATGTTATCGGGCTACTAAATTTTTAATTAGATATAAAAATCTAAAACTTGCTTATTCTGAATTGATCTTATCTTATTATTGTGCGAAACGCATTTCTTTTTAATCGATGTTTGATTGCATTATATTTGTATATTTTGTGCGATAATTTAATTTAGTTGGTTGAAGAGAATCACTAGGCAAAACAATATTCAGTTGTTGTTTACAACAGGTATCCTGTCGAATTTTTCATCGGAGAGGAATTTTTTATCTTGGTCTTTCGACATTTTGGCCACTCCTAAAACGTTAGGAAATGTCAGAGTCGGAGAGCCTTCCTGTACAGATATTTATCTGCAGAGGCTACATTTAGATTCATTCTTACTTAAGCTCTTCTCCGAATAACTCCCACAATCTTCAGGAATTGCAATTTTATTCGCACATTTCGTGTCGTACTGGTGGTATCGATTTCGTAGGACGAAAATTGACGTTATTTCAGCCCAATTTTGGTA
>JAAOIU010125670.1:0-22541 GCA_018107765.1 Hypogeococcus pungens | reverse complement strand
AAAAAAAAAAAAAAAAAAAAAAAAAAAAAAAAAAAAAAAAAAAAAAAAAAAAAAAAAAAAAAAAACACTACCAATTACCCCATATATTTTTCAACGTTTTCGTTTTGAATAGAATATTTTTCTTCTGACTCAAAACTCATAATAGAAATTAACCCTACCTCGACACGTCGTTGAATGGCTCTAAAAAAGAATGGAGTAAAAACGTCCATACCCCAATTATGTACCGCAATGAGAGGAAAAAAGTTCCGCGAAGTCAACAATGCACTTTGTTTCAATTTCAACACTACAGTGTACTCGAGAATGCACCTTATTGTAAAATTTCTACTTGCAATAGGGTCAAGTAGGTACCTACTCTTGTTCCGTTTCACGACGACCGTATACCTACCAAACGAACAGTTTCGTTAAAATTTTAATATTTTCTCAATAGACCGTGAATAGCCTTAGAAATAAAACCGAGTAGAGTAGAAGGTGTTTCTTGTCGCGTAATTTCTACCTATACCTAGACAAGCATATCATTGATATTTTCTACAAACCTTTCGAAACGGTTTTATAGTTGAGCGTTGCTGAAGAATAATCCTTGTGTAATTTCAAATCTTCTCCGCCATAATCTTTGTAGTCGCATCGTGCTTGTACATTTATAAGTACAATATATTTCTTCCCTCTACCCTGCTCATCATCTTGAACATACATCAGCGATGCAATTTTTGTCCGCAAGAAGAAACAATGTGATCGATGTTGATCTTTTGTTAAATATATCTCACCAGCCGTGTACGAAGATTATCGGGATAAAAGAAAAAAGAAAAAAAACAACGAAAAGAAGTAAAAATAGTTAGAAACTCATAGCTAGAAAACAACGTACAGAATTTAGCACGTTTGCAGGTGAAAACCCTGCGGTTTTTCTAAAGTTTTTTTCTGAACACCTTTCATCGTGTGCCTTACCATATCTACCTTAGTTTTTCTTTTTGGCTCGACGTGTTCTGATGGCCGGCTATATTTCGATTAGGGGCAATGTGGCGAAAATAATAAGCGACTACTTCGTAGAAATGATATTAACCAGATGTAAATCGGTTCGGTGCCAGGGAAAGGGTAGAAAAAATTTCATCTAACTCTTTGTAATTAGTCAAAAGTGGAGGAAAATCGATTGTCTATGTCAATTATTTAAAATAGATAAATTTACCTTGTTTTCGAAAATAACGAAAAAGGAAGTGTACCTACTCAGAGCGTATATTCTTAAATATAATCAACGTGAAATAATGCTCGATGTTCCGACTCTCGAGTCTTAAATCATACAAACTGTGTTTAGATTGACATTTTTTCGCCAGTTTTCGAAAATTAGAGGGGGAAAAGTTGCGAAAAGGTAAGATGCATGATTAACCGTCGCTTAAAAAAAAAAAAAAATTGATTTGAGTATTGTGGTTACATTTGTGCTGTGTGGTGTAGGACATTATTAAGGTGGGTATGCCAATCCGCCATTTTGTATCAGAGTTTTGATGCTGACCATCCAAAAAGCCAATAAAATGTTCAATATACTGGAAACTCTGGAGCAAAATGGCGGATTGGCATACCCACCTTTATAGTGTCCTAGTGTGGTAGATCTTTTTCTATCATTTTCATGATTTTTAGAAGGGCGAGAATCGAGCGCACTCTGCGTTTGTGAATTCACAACTAATTCAGCCGTACGTTATAGCAACTGGTTGAATGTTACCGAAGTTGTCGCATAGATAGCCCACCATGATCTTAATTCAGTTAGGGTTGTGATGAACCTTTCAAATAAAGTAAAAATAGGCTAAACGTTAGAAAATCAAACTGGTTAATGATTTTAGGTTTGGTTGTATTCACATGTATTTACTACTTACTACCGCTCTTGGTGTGTTACAGAATATTAGTCCGGGCAGAAATGATCAATTTGTAAAATTCCTATGAAAAAAATTAATACCTAAATGAAAAAAATAAAAAATGGAAAAACGATGAAAAAATACCTCCTGGATATGTTTGTGAAGTAGAAAAAATCACACCAACTATTTAGTTTGCCCTAATCTTAGGCAAGAAAATCATTTTTCCGATACCTTAAGCGTATTAAAATGACTTCACTGAACATCCTTGGTCCATTAAAAAAGTACCGTAAAATTCACCATCACACACATATACTTTTACACGACTAGCGGCGCCGGTCAATTTACACTTGAAACATATCGTTCGTATTTAGAACTGGGTCTTTCTTGAGTTTTTAATACCATTTGAAGGGTTTCAATTACGTTGCGGCAAATTAATTGAACCAACGTTGCAACGACCAGCCGAATAAAGTGCCGTGTGTTTCGATGTGTGTCTTCGGAGTTGGGCCCATTTTACTTCGGCATGGATCCGTGTATGGCTTTCCAAAATTCTATTCTGTACGTCGAATTTTCCGTCCCGTAGCACATTTTAAATATAAAAGTAATTGCGTCGTGAAATCCCTCAGGGGGTGGAAATCTAGCGTGTGCATATTTATTTTCCAAAACAGGTTTAATCTATTTAATTCGACGAGTCGATCTCGACATTTCGTAAGGATGATCCCTTTTTTATTTTTTCAAAACAATTTCTCTTCGACTGAATTTTATTTTTTTGAAGTTTTGTATGGAGTGGGTAGGCAATTAACGTCGTACAAGGAAGTGTAAGATTTCAAAATTTGACGTTTAATACTCAGTTCTTTTTTTTAACTAAGCTGTAATTGCATGAGAATCTCGTTCTAGGGGATGATGAAGTTGAAAATGAAATCAAGTTTGGAGATGAGGTGTATTTTTTTCTGATGAAAATTTGTCTTGATGGAGTCTTTTATTATATATTATTTTAGCTTCTTTAATTTCCCCAAATTGATGAAAATTTCAATCAAAAAAATTATAACATAATATTTATCAAAAAGTCCTATGATTAAGTGAACTTTAAAATGTAATAATATCTAGCGAGTGGTTTTGCTATGCTGCAGGTATACCCATTTCGAAGATGATGGCAGCGGTGGAATACTACAGAAAACCGCAAGAAGAAACGAAATGCTCGGATGTGCGCAACTTATGGTCATCATGCTTGTGTCGTTTGGAGCTACACATACCGTGGTATCCTTGCCGCTTGAAATTTTGCAAAAGTTTAAATTTGCCAGCGGAAAGTTACCGATGCGGTATTAAAACCTGCCGAAGAGGCTTCAGGTTTTCTTATTTCGTTAAATATAAGCAACATTGTTTATGGAACGAATGAACGGACCAATACGACGTCACCGACGTCAAAGGCTTTGACTTCTAAGTGACCATTTGTTTAAAATGTATTGTTTTGTAATNTAAATGTTTGTAGGTACCTACGTAATACTTTCGAACGCATGCAGCTTTTACTTTTTCGGCCAGAGCAACGAAGTACTGTTTTAATTATAGTGCTATAGCTGGGCTTGTTTTTTTTCTGCTCTCGTCGACTCGTTTGAAACAACCTTTTTTGAAAAAATCTGCCCGTTTTGGTTGTGTGTTTCGCAAAATTAACGATTTTAGAGATTCATAATTCGATGAAATTTCTTACTATCTTCAAGGCAGCCGTTTTTTTTCTTAAACCAAATAAATCTTCTTGAATAATTTTGATTTTCAGGCAAAAAAATAAATAAAAAAAAATTTCTGTTGATGGATTGTCATTTACTTGTGGTAGTACGAGAAATGCAGGCGTACTTCAAATTTCGTCAAGGTAAATGAAATTTGTGCGAAAAATTTGCGCGAAATAAAACTTTTTCAGGCATCCCTTATGATTTAGGCGGGTGTGGATTTTTCATTACGTAGACAAAGGTTTGAAGTTTCGGTTTTCTGAAAATTTTGATTTTCGGTCAATTCTCCTATTTTTGAGAAATTAAAAAATATAGCTCACTGTTACAGCTCAAAAAAAAAATCAGTTTTTGGGTAGAGATAGCGATTTCTTTATAATAAGTATAATTATATTAATGTTACAGGTGAAAGTACTATTTATGTTTTCCTGGCTAATTTTAGAATTTGGATTCATCAGAGAAATTCATCCGTATGCAGGAAAAAGTGTGGTGTGGCGACGTGAAGGGTGGTCTCGTCTCGCCAAATGCGACACCCGGGACAACAAGTCTCGCTTCGTGGGGTAGTGAGACGATTCTCGTCTCACTAGTCTCGACCGGCATCTCTAAAGTACCATACTGCATACTATAATGACCTAGTTGGGCAATAAATGTGATTTTTTATCCTATCCTGCCCTATAGCATATCCCTTTTATATTTTATGTTGTTTGTATGCTGAGGAAAATGGAAATCGTTCAACGACTTTTTACTCGGCCTATTACAATACGTTTATCTTCGAGGTTGACGAGTACTTTCAAAATATCCTGTAGGAAGGAAGGTACATTTCAGCGACTGGCACGCAAATCGGACCCTTGACCTTTTCGAGGCAGTCAAATAACAGTTCCAAAGATGATTTAGCTGCACGCGTTAATGGATTTCATTTGAAAGGCTTAACCAGTATGGCATCTACCATTGCAGGACTAGATGGTGCCTCAGGTAGCGTTTGTTATGCCCTGAAGATCATTAGTTACTTTTACCAGGAAAGGAAGGTTTGACTAGGTTGACAAACCGTCTGTGTTGTTTTTTGCCTCCTGTAGCGAGCAAAGTTCTTGGAAGCAAATTTACCAGTGTATTGTAACGTATGGCTCCGGCCAGCTGCTGAAATGAGAGAGTTCATGGACAGATTATTGGTACAGTCAACCCAAGGTGTCGCGTTGATCGTCTATGTTTAATTTTCTGAAAATTCAAAAAGTTTCTTGGGGGGAAGGATATAGCTTGTCATTAGTGATTTTTTGAGACTAGATTTTGTGGTATTTTTTAATGCGCCTTAAAGAAAGGCTATTGTGAAAAAAATTCTAGCAATAATCTGGCTCACTATTCTTCCTTCATCATTTGAAACAGACTTAGGTGAATCAGGGAGAGGGGAGACTATAAAGCAGTTTTTCTCTTTCAAATAAAAAATTTTCAAGTTTTCGAGGGTCGTGCTTGTGGCCTTATTAGGCTTCCTTTGGCTCTTCATGAATCACTTATTGATCGTTGTTTGATGCGATAAGCCAATGAGAATCCGGGGAAAAAAATAATTTAATTAGTTAAAAACTTCCTCAACTGGGTTGTCTATTGCATATGTTGTGAAAAAAAAACTAATGAAATAAAAAAAGTTTCCCCATAAACTAAGCTGACTCCTTGAAGTGGCGCTGAAATGAAGTTCACCCTGAAAATTTTATTTGGCCGGTGTAGATATCTATTCAGAAGACGCCGAGTTTCACGCGTTTGCACAGACCAAAAGAGAAAGATTGCTTTCTGTATACTTTACTACACCATTTGTAGTTTATATCGAAGTTTATTCAACGCTAAGACGTATATCGAACAACAAACTTGTATGAAATTATTCACGTGTGATAGGGCTCGTGCCAAGCTTTCGTAACAAGTTTAATTTCCTCGCGTCGGCTTTAATTACCGTCATACGTAGCTGGACTGAGAGAGAGCCGGGCGCGGGGTTTGCAGACTTTTCTCATTTTATAAAAAGTATCGCTTACAAACGAGTCGATAATTGCATAGCTTATTGCAATTGTGAAGTAATAGAGAGTCTAGTCCAAATCGACTGATAAATGAACTGATGGTCTCGGTACATTTTCATCACATACATTCTATAGACTGGTTTTATGTATTATTATGATAATTTTTTCCCCCGTTTTGTATCGTTTGTATATGTGAATTGTACATTAAATTTTTGTTTTGTTTATGGTGGTATTTATTTTAAAAAGGGGCCGTGGTTTGAGAATCACTTATGAGTGACTTTCCTTCGAATTAGTTCTTACGGATAACGGCTTCTTGCGTATATAAATATTTTTTGAAATTGATTTTTCATTTTTCATTCATTCTATGGAAATGACGCCTCAAGTCATGGTAGTAAAAAATCGATACTTGCGAATAGATAATAGTACCCAATTATAAAATAACAATTTATTTTTATCGCGAATAAAACAAGTAAAGTAGGTAAATATTCAAATTAAATAAGATTTTAATCCTAACTGACGTTCTAAATTTTCTCTAAGTTTGAACTTCTGTATTTTTCCGGACGCGGTACGAGGGAAATCTTCAGCGAAGGTGATATATTTAGGAATCTTGTAGGCCGCAAACTGTAACATAATTAACGTACATATTAAAGATTTACGCGCAGTACACACCAAATATGAAATTAAATTCCAATTCCATGTAGTAATTAAAAGACACACCCCGGTATTTCAATTACGAGCAAGCTAGTATAAAAATCAATTTAAATTTGTATTCGATTAGAACTCGGCGGTAGAAAATTAATGGAGAAGTTTGTAGTCGCTGGCCCGATGAGAATTTCTGGTATGATTTAATTTCGTGTATAAATGAAAAATTTATCCAATATTCGCGTTTTGTATTTGTAGTGCGTTGCACTCTTGTGTATTACTGCGGAGGGGAAACTTTTAAAATTACTTTATATCTTGAAAACATTTCGTATACTTGCATCAAAAAGTTTACACGGCGCGTGGTAGATTTCCCTCAGTCATCGGACGAATCAAAAAAGAAAAAAAAAATACCAGCTTGATGCACTCGAACGTCATGTTTTAATGCATAAGTCGTGTCTTACGTGGATTGGTATTTTATTCGTTGACCTTTATAGGTAAATTTATACCCGGTTTATCTCACAACTTACAACTTTGAAATGGGAATCGTTTTCCCCGTTTCCTTCGCGTCCATTGCGATGAATGGAAACGACATTTTGGCAAATGTGAAAAAAAAAAGTTAGAAAATCGATATCGAAACACGATAATTCCCCATGTCATTTACCCGAATTTTATTCCTTTTCTTTCTACACTTTTTCCCTTTTTTTCCGAAGGCTTTAAAGCTATAATAAACTTTCAGTTTTATATGGGGTGTAATTAACATTCTAACGATTTTTGATCATTGCTGAGCATCAATTATCAATAAGGTTGAAAGTATAGACAATTTCCGTACCTACTTTTCCCCCTATATAGTCGGTTACACAGTTATAATTCATATCACGCGAATTAGATATTCAACTGCGAGATATTTCGGATTTATATAATTTACTATCCGCGTGTCGAGGTTTATGTTGCCGGTTTAATGTGTATAATGAACGTGACTCAGATTTCGTATATTGTTTGTCAGTTATTTCAAAATCGCCTCGGAAGTGTGTAGGAGTGGTGGATGAGTAGGTACTGTTTTTTGCTGATGTATTTTCGCATCGATGGTGCGTCGTCGTTTGCCTGCCGTTGTTTTTCCATTTGTTTCAAGAGTGCCGCAGGTTTTAGACGAATTTTCCCGAAGTGGAGTGAAATTCTGATAGTTTGGTAGCATTTCTTAGGTTTTTGTGGAAGAATGGAGAAGAGCGTGTGGAGTTGGATGTTTACGTAATCCAGCCGCGGTGGGGGCAAGTGTCCAGTTAACTCCGGAGGTAGAGCTACATATGAGTTTTTTTGAGCTACACATGAAATTTTTCCAAAATATTGCGAATCTATAAAAAGTCTTCAATTTTTTCAAATTAACAAAACTTTCAAAATTGTTGGAATTTTGTAATTTTTTCGGAATTGTTAAATACCTTTGTTGAAATTTTCAAAATTGCAAGAAATGATCAAAATGCCTAAATTCTCAAAATTGTCAATTTTTCCGAGTTGCCAAAACTTTAAAAATTGTTGAAATTGTAAAATTTTTAAATTCTTTACTTTTTTACAAAATTTCGAATATTTTTGAAATTGTCATTTTTTAAAAATCGCTTAAATTTTCAAAATTTGTGAAATTATCAAACTTACTCTTTTTTTTTCAAATTGTGAAACTTTTTGAAATAGGTAGTCAATTTGTGTGAATTAACAAATTTTTCAAAATTACAGACTTCTGCTTAATGCTTAATTTAAAATCGTCAGTTCTCTCGAAAGGACAAATTTTTTAAAAACTGCCATTGTTTTTTGTACTATCGAAATTTTTAGAAGTGTCAGAATTCAATTTATTTGAAAAATTCTGGTTTTAAATTTGTAAAAATGGATACACTGACGTGGCAGAGAAAACCTCCATTTTTTTTTCAATTTAAAAATCCACAAAATAGGAAATGAAAAAAAAGTTTCAAGTGTTGGGAAAATGTGGCACCTATTATTTTACGTTTTTCATTTGTTGTTCATCATTTTAATTTTTATCAAAAAAAAAAAAATTGGTCCTTGAATCAATCGATACCCCTTCCTCTCGCTGTCCATTTGATCATTTAATTTCTTACACTTGATAGGTGGGTGCCAACATCAGAACATTTTTAAGCTCTACATGAGAAAATACTAATATAATATCCTGTACAACTTTTTCTTCCTTTAAATGAAATGGATAATAGTATAATTACCTTTCCTTCGCAAAATGCTCGAATTTCGTCTTCACTGACTGATGAATTCTCATTTCTTACAATGCTGCACGCTACAACCTCTCCTAAGCGTTCATCGGATACCGCGTATATCTGTAGTGATTAACAGATGAGTAAAAAACAAAAAATAGGTAATCATTTTTGCACCACTAGGAAAATTTTTTTTGAGCGTGTGTAGTGTACGTGAAAAATCATCTAAAATATACGAATACGATAAAATGATTTGTCGCATTGGTGGTTTTTGTGCTGTATTCAGGACAACTACCTATATGCAGTAATCGAATAAAGTAATTTATGCAACGTTGAGAAGAAGGAAAATGTAAAATTTTCATTTTATTTGTCGATAGCACGTATAATAAAATTTTCGTTACGATCCAGTTTCGTTTTTGCGGTATGGTTTCGAAAACAATGGCGATGGCACGTTTGCGAAAGTACATTTCCATTTTGTCGATAAATTGAATGTTGTCGCCGCGGTATCTACCCCTCTGAGTATCACGTATCGTATATAGATGATTTTTTTCTCCTTCTTTCGAATAAAGTACCTGAATTTCAACATGTCTACAAAGGAAAAATTTACCTGAACGTTGGAAACTTGAGGATGAGTTATTATGACGTTTTCGATTTCGCTCGGTTCGATATTTTCACCTCCTCTGATTATGGTATCTTTAATGCGGCCGACAACTTGACCATACCCGTTATCGAGTAATATAAATCTGTCTCTGTGGGTAGAGGTTGAATAATTACGTAAGATTTCGTTTAGGCTTGTTTTTTTTGTCTTCTTTTTTAGAAAAAATTTTATAGGGGAAATTAATTTATGTATGATGCGTCGTTTGTATAAATGGCGTAATAAACAAAAGAGGGCCTGTGCTCTGTTCTGTATTAATGAAAATAAACAACGCGTACCCACTACGTATCCAACCTCCTTCTAAAAAGGCTTTTTCGTTTGCTTGCGGATCATTGTAATATCCTTTCATTACGTTGTATCCTCTGAAACATACCTCGCCCGGTGTGCCGCATGGTACTATTCGGCCATTACCATCGATTACTTTAACCTAAAATGTAATGTTTTGAGTCTAATTAAAATAATTAGATACGTAGGCTTTTTTTTTATTTGAATCGCCGAAGCTTATTTGGTATCATTTTGGTGTATTTTTCAACTCCCTCTCTCCATCAGCTTTTCAAATGTATTTAAAATTTAAGATTAGGTATACACTTACTTATAGGATAGTAAGTACATAATTTTAATTTGCGAATTGGACGCACTTCTCAACTTGAGTATTCAATTACGCGACTAACCGAATTCAGCAACGAATTATTATAAAATTATTACCTCAACGTGATCGACGACATTTCCAATCGTTGACGTCACCAAAAACTCGCTGTCATTGGGCGAAGAAAAGAACGCAATCGGACTGACTTCAGTCATGCCGTAACCAGACTGTAATGAAAATCATATTTCGTAAGTAAGCCGTTCTAGAGCCTGGTCTGGCGATGGCATTTATCGAGTTTGCCGCAGTGGCCTGTACTTACGTAAATTCGCTTGAAATTGAATATTTTTTTCATTTTTCTGAATAACTCCGGCGGGCAGATGGCTCCAGCTGTGAGAGCGATCTCTAGCGATGATAATTTCGAAAATATTGCCGGATCTGTAGTCGCCATTTTGTTCACGATGGTGATTAAATCAATGTACATGGTCGGCGTACCGTACACGATGGTGCACCTGCAGGTAAACAAACACGTTATGATTAGTTGGTTGGAGAAATTAATTTTTGTTTCGGTTCGTTTTAAGATGAAATTAGAGGTCGGATTTTATCATCGAATTTATAGTTCTGATTTTTTTTCTTGGAAATTTTTTAGGTACTTACGTACATTTTTCTCCCATATCTTTTGTGAGAAAAAAGAAATATATATATGTATCAGGCTGAACTTACTTTTCGTGTACGATCGCTTCTATAGATTTTGTCGGGCTGAATTTCGGAGACGGTAGTACAAGTGTGGCGCCATAGTTAGCAGCCACGAATACGCCTAGAACGGTACCGAAGGTATGGAAAAATGGTACTTGAAGGCAGATTTTATGATGCTGAAAAGTAAAATGGTAGCGTTAAAACAACCCTACTTAACGTGTAAGTTTCAGCTTCAGTTGAGCTATTCCGGAAAGTACATATGTACGTGTAATTTATACGATAATAATTCGTCATAGGAATAGCTAATTTGGACAGATGAATTAATTAAAAAGGTTATTGATAGGATTCGAGGAAAAAACAAACTCTATATGGTATATCGCATGCATTCGAATGCCACATCGGTAGATATGCGCTATTTACGAATAAAAGAGAATATCCTCTTTGATATTTGGTGCTATTTTACCTATACCTACCTATGTACTATATAGTATTTCATCGAATATCGTGTTCATTTTAGCACAATAAAAGTTCAACTGAGCGCGGCTGTTGACAATGATAAAAAAAAGCACGGCTATTTGAAATTAATGGCGTATAGAAAATAATATTTAGCGCTGGTGCGGCAACCTCGGAGGTTTCTTTTCAACAGTTATTGGACGAGAGCGATATTATACTTGAAAGGAAAATATTTCTTATCGTTTATAATTGCCTTCGAATGATGACGCATTTATCAAGAGATAAAACGTCAGCGGTTATTATTATTATTTTTTTTTTGCTCGATGTACAAAGTACTTCTTATTGTCATTTCATTTTGCTTTATTTTTAATTTTGATTTACTGGAACAATTTTTGAAAGGATATAGTTTACAATATTCTGGACAGTTGAGAGGAACGTCGTTAACAGGTTATTTATTTGAGTTGGCGATAAATTTTGAAGTCTGTTTTTCTCGTTATCTTTCTTAAGAAGGGTGTACGACTCCATTCAGGTCAAGGCTGCTGCCAGTTAGTTTCCATAACGAGTGTAGTCTTTTGTGGTCGCGGGTGGGTGCATTTTTTTTTCTTCTCAGAATAGCAATGTACGGAGTCTCGGAACACGTGATTAATGATTATTGTTTACTTTGATTCGACGGGTAATGCGTATTATTAAATTTCGCATAAGGAATTCCACTTCAACTTTTTCATTACGTTTAGGAAGCTAATTGACTTATTGATTGAGGTATTTTTCGGAATTTTTCATTTCTTTTCTGTTATCCTTTTTCAGTCGCTGGCGTCTCAATTCCGACGAAATGGAAACGCTGTTAGTTGTATGCGTGTGTCCTCAATTACCTACCCACTATTGAAAAACAAATAGTTCTGGAAATTTTTTAACTCATTATTTAAAAGAACAAGCCCACCATTATGTTTTGAATTCTTTATAATTTTTCTACCCCCTTNTTAAAAACCGTTACATTGATGCTATTCATTCTGCAGAAAACGTACGATTCACTCTTCAAAATACACTATCAATAAAAACTTTCAAAGGCTCGATATTTTCCTCGTCGACTCGTCGTTAGCTCGGTAAATTGCTAGAAAAATAAAAAAGAAACCACGGCCTAAAACTACTCGAACTAATTTGGCCCGCTTCCAAAAACTTCATTAATCAAGAATTTTTCTGTTCAACGAGGCTATTTATTATTTTTTTATTCCGCAGCGTACGCCATACCTGAACCTCACACGTTTTTCTGTATATTTACCCGATTGAAAAATACTATACTGGGTTAAAGATCTCTCTCGCATAGTTTCTATAAAAATTCAGAAACACAAATCACCCACTAGACACGTAGAATTCGGACATACCCAGACTGGCGTGCGAAAATTAATCTTCATAGTTTAGAACACATTTCTTTTGGTGTAAGTTGATAAGAAGTTGATTTTACCAACATTGTTTGCTCGTTGCGTCGATTTATTATTATGAATTTTCATATCTTTGTATTCGACTAATTTCCTTTCGGTTGTAGATATCTACGTGCATAGTAAGCGTACACTGTGTACAGAATACAAATGTATAGTATGTGTGTACGCGTACGTACATACCTTAATACATAGGTACGTGTGAAGTTGATCAATAACCTAAGTATACGTTTGAATTTACTCCGCCTCTTCCTCCAGCTCCCTTTCGTCTTATTGTAATCATCTCAATGGCTTTATTTCGCCATACGTGTACGATTATCTGTCGTATGCAGTAACCGCCAAAAGATAGTTACATTAAGCTATTTGATAAGGTTTATTTTGAAGGTGGTTGCTTAATCGGCGCCGCGAGATTATTTCAATATTCACCTCGGTCTTGTAATATCGAATTTAAAATAGCAGTTACATCATTGAAATTATATTACCGGATCAAAATGAAGAATTAGAAAAATCCAAAAACATGAATGAAAAATTAGCCAATTTTTAAAGAAAATTTCAGTTTGTACTAGATAGGTAAACATGTTCTATTTTTTATACATTAGTGAACTTTCAGGATTCGTCAGATATTTAATTTTTATAAGTTGGTCAACTTCTAATACTTACTTATTTGCGTAATTAGTTTACCAGTTTTATAAAATTAATTTTAAAAAATTAAATGTTTCGAAATTGTTCAACTTTTTGAAAATTTCCATTTTTTCAAATTTTATCGCTAAAAAAATCAAACATTTTTCAATAATTTCTAAATTTTTGGTTTTTATTTTTCAAAAACTCAACAAGTTTTCAAAAAAATTTGTTATTTCTCAAGGTTCGTTGATTTTTTTAAATGTTATTATTATTTATTTTTTCAAAATAAATTCATTTTTTTTTATCAGTCGGCTTTTAATACTTTGTCTCTCAATTTTAAAAAATGGTTTAATTTTTTTTTAATTTTTCAAAATTTATCCGTTTATATACACACATTTTGATGAAGCTTATCCCAAAAGGTCAACCACGATGGAAAAAATTTTGACCAAAATTATGAAGTATTTTTGGTCAAGGGAACCAAAATGTGATTCCTAAACTTTTTAATTTTTTCCCGCTTACGTAATGCGAATAAAAATTTCTTTATGAGATAAGAAAATCTCACTAAGATCGTGACCGAGAAGTTGCTCGTCTATACTGTATATCTTGCCACTCGTTACCTCCTACAAACTTGAAGAAGTTTTTCATTTGGTCGATTTGCCTAATTTTGAAAAGATGTTGTCCTATCGCGTGGTGAGGCAGACAATTTATCAAATGTACAATCACCTGAAAATTTCCAACAGTAGCTGTCTTTTGACAAGTTCTCTGTTCAATGTTTACGTTTGCCATGATTTTGAATCATTGGCTTGTGGAATATTGACCGTTTCACTGGGATGGTTGTCGTGATGAATAACAATAAGGTAGTCAATGGATTCAGCTAAGTTGTACATACTGTTTTGTTAATTTTTAGAAGTCCATACACAACTGTTAGTTCGACTATTTCTTTCAGTCATTTTTTTTCTCTTCTGTCAAATGATTTTTGGTACCTATTCATCTCTTATCACCTATCAGAAAAGTGTACCTAAAGATGCTCAGGAAGAAATTTTACAGAAAGTGTAGGTACAGGTAAAGTTTGGAAGAACAATTTCATCCACAAAAGCTCTCTTACTACTCCAAACAAGAGAAAGAATCATTTAGCTCATTACATAGGGTACAATCATAACACATCTGAAAAGCCATCAATAATTTTTTGCGTTTTGCAAACGTATGTATGAAAAGTGGAAATATAAAAATATAACAATGATAAATGAAAACAAGTAAACGTTAACGCATGATGACACTTCTGATAAATGTTCCAAAGCGCTAATGTTAAATTGTAGCGTTCCGACGGCGGAGCATTTTGCATTAGCAAAGCTGTCAGTTTTTGTGAAAAATCCCTCACTCGGAAGGTTAGGTAGGTATTGCCATGAGGAATGGCAGGCTATACGGTAGCGTGTAGTGTTTCAACAGTAGTCGTATCCGCAACACCCACACTCAGTGGGTTGTCTAAAGTCAAGAATTCATTACCAAATTCGAATTACCTATTTTGCTCGCTATAGTTTGAAAATAACTTCGAACCGCTAACGGGTCGGATTTTTTCGTCACGAAGCTTCTTTAATGGCCTTTTATGTCGGTTTTACTGCGAAAGAGAAAAAACTGCGGGAAAAAAATTCAAAAAGAAGTTTCCATCTAATGATGCCCTTCTGAAATAATGAAGCTTTTGTTTACGCAAACAATTACGAAGGGTACAGTTTCATTAAAAAATAGTGTAGGTGTGCTTTGTACATGCAACGAATATAGTATTCGGGTTTGATTTTCTTATCTAAAACACAACGTGGCGGAGGGGAGGGAGGGGTTTGCTGGCGCGTTTTTCGCGAGTCCCGTACTCTCAGTATGCCGAATTAATTGATTTACCTCGATACGATAAAATTTCTCGGCGATTTCGAGCACGCCAAATGCGCGAATAGCTTTACAATGAATCCATGAATAAAAATCGAATGCCGGAATGACGCATACTACATATATATCTACCGTACAACTGAAAAGCTTTTAACGAAAAGCTGAAAACGTAAACGAATCCGCGTCAAATCCTTTACAAGTCGTTTTCTTTTTTTCCCTCGTCGCGTCCCCGACTTTTCGTTTATTCTTTCTAAATTTCTATTTCATTTTACGTTTCGGAAGCTAAACCTTATACGACAATTTAAACTCGCTGCCATGTCGTTTGAAGCTTTAATTTTCCATGTTTGACTACGTGCCCTAATCGTACCATCGTACGTCTTGATAAAACATCAAAGCTAAAGGTGATTTTCGTTCACAAAAGATTCCCCAAATCACGTGCTCTCAAGATCTGGTACATTTTCATTACGATGAATTTTAACATCTGCACATGATTTAGCACCTGACGTATCTAGCAACAAATACGACCACAACGTGCCAATCGGCTGCTCCTATATACTTATCTGTGCAAATGGTCGCGATTTCAATATCAAATGAAACTATCGCATCGTACTTAATGAAGTACCCACCATTATGTATGAAGTATGCCACCACGTGCTTTTATTTGTATATTTTGCCGCGCAACCGAAAGAATAAAAATTATCGCGAACTACCAACTCCCTGTTTGTCGTGCAACACTTCCTTTTCCGCTAGTTCGCCATTTTTTTTTTTTTTTGCGTCCTCGTATCTAGGGTATTGTTTTGTGGAAGTTGGCCCTAATATTGTGGCATTGAATCGTCATTTTCTGCGGATGATCATTGATCAGAATCTTTCCCCGCGGACTGTTTATATTTTAACATTTCTTTTTCGATTTTTTCGTAGCAGCTTAAATTTTCAGATTAAAAAAAATGATTGCGACATCATACTGAAGTCACGAAAAAGGCTCGTGAATGGTAAGGGGGAAAATTTCAATTCCTGGAAACATTCGGTTAAAATTTTTAAGCCATAAATTTAAATAATTCGCCAAGGTCTCTTTTTTGGAGAAACGTCAAAATTTTGAAAAAATTTCCAAATTGTACTCAGAAACAATCATTGGAAATTTACCGATTTTTATAAATTCTTCAAATTGTTAAATTTCCAAGCAAATTACCTTTCTTATAAGGTATTTTTTCCCCAAAGTTTTTCTCTATTTTTCAAAATTGGTATTTTTATTAAAAAAAAAAAAAAATGGAATCCGACTATTGTTGGGAAAAACGGTCGTTCGAAAGTTCAAATAAGGTTATACAATAATTTAAGAACTCAAATTTGTGAAAAATAAACGAATTAGGTAAAATCTTGACGATAGGCGTATGCTGTGTCTTCAGTTATCGTACCTGACCCAAGTAGAGAAAGCATTCTGAATCTCGTCAACCAACGATATTCTGTCGCTTCGCATTTCGCAATCACGAATTTCCACTCAGTGCTTCCGTTTGTCTGAGCCGGAATTCGCTTCATGGTTTGCTGAGTTATGCCAAGTGTTCTCGTTGAATCATCTTCTTTTTTTCCTTTTCTTATGCAAAAATGAAAGTAGAAAAAACAAGACGGCAATTCGTCGAGTTGAAGGCAAATTTTCAAGTCGTGGTATGGAAATATTTGCTGCGACGTTTTGTTCGTTACATTACCTCTTCTCGTTCGTTCTATTTTTTAGCAGTTCATTACTTATCGATCAAGAGTCCACTATAAACGAGGTGTGCGAACATTTAAAAAAAAAATATTGATATAGGTATATTCTTTACTTTATTTTTTCATTCTAATCAATATAGATTTTTTTGTAATGAAATTGGAGATGTTCTTTGGAATAAAAAAATAGGTACGTGAGAAGTATACCTACTTATTGCCTGCTTTTTTTTCTCTCTCAACTAGAATAACTATCTACTTTTATGATAAAAATTTTTCATTTTTTTTTCAACGCTTTATCGTACGTAACAGAAACGAATTGGTATTTCTTTTTTTTAAAAAGTTTTCCTCCAAAATTGCAACCTAGAAAAAAAATTATTTTCCAAATTCATCCATTAATCGCAGAAATCGACCAACTGGCAGTTTTTACCCATTCATCGGGCAGAATTCTGCTTTAAAAAGGGAAAACGTGTACTGAGAAATAGGAAACGTCATCGAAAACATCCGAGTCTTTGCGAAAAAGTCAAATTACCCGAGTGAAATTCTTCGCTATAGTAATTTAAGGTTTAAATTACTTCACTTCGTATCCATTTCCTTTTTCGCTATATCCACCGTTTGCGTCATAATTCAGGAGAAAAAAAGAAGAAATTTGACGGGCTAAATGGATGAGAAAAAAAGCGCAATGTGTATTACGTCTTAATCTTTGGCAAAAAATCGATTCACGTTTGAAAAATTCAGCAATGTTGCGAAAAAGCAGAATTTATCTTCAAGCCGAATTCGTCGGATATTTTGTCGAAAATAAATAACTTTTAAGCTCCCGGACTAACAACGTCCAAGCACCGGGTGAAATTTACTATTACTACGTATGTACGCGGCTGCTTGTAACCTAAAATTGTAAACCTATTACGAAGAGGGGATACCTTAGGGATGAATAAGATAGATTCTCGATTCGGTTGTCCATAACATCGGAGCTATGGTGTAGTCGTATAAAGTTACACCACCGTAATAAAACCGGCCTCAGAGTTTTTGGGTATGGGATGGCGCGACCTGCAGTTCATAAAAAAGCGTTAATAAATAAACCGGCGGTCAAGTGCATCATCCACGACCTTAGTACGGGAGGAATTCTCATTATACATATATCAAACGTGCACGCTGTTCAGTGTGCTCTATGCAGGCACAATTCAACTGCAATATGAAAAAAACCGGAAACCTGTATGTATGTATATATATTCCGAATGTAATGCGGAAGGAAAAATGTACGATATTTATCTCAATATACAAGAAAAACGTCGGACTAACTCGGCGTTGTAATAAAAACGACGCGGCGCCAGAATGTGTTATATTTTCGTCAAAAACCTTTTTTATCGAGTTACACCCCGACAGCGGCGCGGCGTCCCGCTGCCCTTTGCTTTCATCTTGGTCGTAGTATATTCTTCGCCGGCTACACGTTGTCGCCTTCTTCGTTAGAAAATTAAAATGATTTTTACTACGTGTTTGAAATATTTCGTGCGAGAATTCCATTGCTCAAAACAAGTCAGCGCTTCAAAGCTTTGCAAGTAATTCGCAAAATGAATTACCTCGGTAAAATTTCACAAACCAACGTCATTTTGCACTTCGCTTTAATTACGTTAGCGAATCAAAATATCATGTACGATTTACAAGCTGCGAATACCTACGCATCTTGTAGATAGTTATACCCTGGCTGGTAACGCGCTCAACCAGATAAAGAAGATTTTTTCAATCGTTCATGCCTTCTAGGTATTATTTTCTTCTACTCGCATTGTGAGTAGACGGATTCGTTGACATGCGAATTTTTTTGAAATATTTTTCTGGCGCAATTGTCTTCTTCCCAGTTTCCTAATCCATTTCACTTTATAACGAAAGTACGAAAACGTGACGTTTTATTACCAATTCTTCAGTCGGTCCCGCAGTCAAACGATAAACTTCGCTTGTGTTGGTTCGCGTATCGATACGAACGCTAACCCTCACAATCATGTTGCGGAATTTCATTACAATGCCGTCATCTGTTGGTACAAGTCGGGCTTAACGTATTTCCCTTTCATACAAACGCCCAAATTGATGTGTTATTCGAATAGTTACCTTACTGGCGGTACCATTCTATGCCCACAATTAGTTCCGAAACAATTTCCTTACTACATGTGAACTGTGGCAGTATTTTCAGACTTTTTTTTTTAAGCAGGGTTTCCGCTTTCCCGATTTCGGCATTGTCAGGTCTTAAAGAAGAAAAGAGAAAAACCTCTCTACCAGCTAAACATGCTAATATTGTGAAATGTTTTTCTCCACTGAAGTAGAATTATTTTTATCTCAACCAACAGCTGGGTGTCTGTGGTATAATCAAATTTTTGAATGAAAAATAAATTCGCTTGTATAAAAAAATTAAATTAAAATTCAAGAAAAATGATTTTAAAAAATTGAAAATTTTGGTCGAGTAAACTCTAGGAAGGCCTGATTATCACTTCTTTTGGAAAGTTGGATGGTAGAGTGAAAAAAAGATGTGAAATGGCTTCAAAAGAATGTGGTAAAAATTTCACGTCTCCAACGGAATCCTTAATGGTCTTAGTTTTGAGTCAAAGGTCAACATTTGCAAAGAAATTATAAGAAAAAAAATTGAAATTTTTTTCGAAGATGATCTAAAAATAGAAATTTTTTTCGAAGAT
This sequence comes from Hypogeococcus pungens, assembly GCA_018107765.1. NCBI lineage: Eukaryota > Metazoa > Arthropoda > Insecta > Hemiptera > Pseudococcidae > Hypogeococcus > Hypogeococcus pungens. The sequence continues at coordinate 3,465 of JAAOIU010125670.1, read as the reverse complement.
GATCGAAAAGTGAAAAAAAAAGTTTCATAAATTCTTTTCATTTTTCATTAGGTTTCACAGCTTAATTGTGAAATTGTCGAATTTTACATTTTTTGGAAAATTTTGACCTTTGACTCAAAACCGATACCCTTACGAAGTGAGTCGGAGACCTAACATTTTTATCACGTTCTACAGGCGTCATTTCACACAACTTTGTTTCGCCCCCTCTAACTTTCCAAAAACTGGAAAATCAGACCAAGCTAGTAAGCACTGAAAAAAATCAAATTGATAAAATTTTTAAATAGAAGATACCTATTTAAGCTGTAGTTAAAAACTGAAAAAAGAGCTAAGAAAATTGAAAGAACACAAAATTTTTGAGAAAATGTATGAAAAATGAAATTTAAAAATTACCATTTTGAAAGCACGACAATTAAACACAATCGGAATTCAAAAAAATTAAGTAAGTATACAAAACGTCGTTTTGATTTACTTCTAAAAATTCGAGTGGGTAATTTTTTTTCAAGTATCTAGGTACCGTTTTGAATATTCTAAATAGTCATGAATGAGGGTTCAGAATTAGGTGAGGAACGTATCCTTATTGACTTTTTAAAAACAAACACTTGATTACTTGGTACATTGTTTTTTTTTCTACGGAATTGATCTGGGTTTTCAAGTTTGAACGAGTCAACTTTGGATAAAAATTTCAAGAAATTTATTCACGGGTAGAGCTGTATACGTAATCAAGTAAAAAATAGCACAGGAACTTAATGATATACAACTTTTTTTAACCCTTTGTTTTCAATAGCTTTGTTATAAACAAATGATTCTGGCAGTTTATTTTCTGCTCACATATCCTTATAGGATTTACTGGTGCGAAATTTTTAACGCTAAAACGAGCTCCAAACGTCGACATATTTTTGTATTCGCAAGGGTACAATATTTACAGACTTTTTTGTACAACCGTCGAGGGAGATAAGGGTGATTTTTTCCCGTCATTCATACTCCCCCTTTCCTTTTTTTTCCGTCGTTGAATTATGCACGATGACAGAGTTAAGTCTGTTTATCATGCAACCAAGTAGATACCTATACCTATGTATTTGGCGAGGACTGCAGTTTCTCGATAATCTAATTAAATACACGAATGGTTGAGATCAAGCGTAAAATTCTTGTTACTTTACATTAAAACGTGCAATTTTACGTAGTTTCTATTGTTTTGGTGATTTGTCGAGATTGAGAGTAAGTGGAAGCCCAATTTCTTATTGGCAGCTTATTTTCTGTATACATTGGTATATGTAGCAGACGAATCGTTTCGGTAGATTATCTAGTTACATTTAAACATTATCGAAAAGCGCAAAAAACTCGTTCGAAAACTCCATTACCCGCAGTCCGCACAAACAGGAACTAAGTACCTATACAAAATGTAGTCACTTATTCAGCTGGTACCTATCTACGTTCTACATAAATGATGCGGTATACTGTACGAAATGGCTTCAACTTTTTCTCAGTTTTTGAATTTCGTATTCGTTGTTTCGTATAAATACCTACTGAAAAAGCTCTGGTATACGTTTTTAGTAGAAAAATAAGCTCCACCGGTATTAGCAATTTGTGCGATTTTAAAACGCTCTTCCAACAAGGGCTTTCCTTCTCTCATATCGAACCCTTTTATAGGAGATAATCTAAGTAAAAAGGCTGGCAAGTGGTAAATAACGTTTCGTTGCTTTTGCCTTATTTTTTCCCGGTCTAACTCCGGTATGGTTAGTTTTTCTCCTTTTGTACGGGTATGAAAACATTCATAAAAATGTTTACTCGCGGACAATAAATAAATATAAATTTTCATTTCTCAGTTGTTTAGAACCAGAATGTACGTAGTGTATTTTATAGCAGAGCCTATTTCGTCTCCCTCTCTCGCAGTGTGTATTTTCCCTCGCATATTACAAGAGTCTCTATCTACGACTTCATCTTATCATTTGCCTCAATCCGGTATTGTCGTATTTACTTTAAAATTGATTTTACGCTCTCCCCCTTTTCCTAGTTTTTTCGTCAATACGCCATATATGTTGAAATATTATTTTACCAGTTCGCGAGCGTCGCGAATCTAAATGAAAAAGTTGCTGGCGTAACCTTTGTTACTTGACAATTTCTGAAATAGCGATACTCGTAGGCGTGAATTTTTATCGAATTTGTTTTGTTGTTTTTCCTTATCCTATAATAACTCGTGTTTATACGTTTGTTGCGAGACAGAAATCAAATACCTAAAAGAGGGTGAAGAGGGGGACTCGATCTCAGTCGTCTGACTTGTGTTATCCTTTCTAGTTAGTTTGTATAGCTTCGTTATCGTTATCGTTCGTTACGTAGGGTTGTAAATGCAAAATCTATCAATTTTGTATAGCTAGGTACGTTTCTAGTTTGTTTCTTAGAGACATCTTTTCGGCAGTTGTACCTAACTAATAACGTAATAGCCTAATATCGTTGCCCGGTTGCCCTACCGCGTGTCAAGGCGGACCGCTGTTTGAAAAGGAAACCACGTGTGCAATAAGGTGTGTCACCTTTTCGTCGCCGGTTAATGCGCGTTTACTTCATATTTGAGCTCATTGGTTTTATTTTTCAGCGAATTCGCCGAAGAATAATTTTTTATGATAGAATTTTTTTCGAAAAGTAGGTAATTGAAGCAATTCTGTTGATCAACTGATAGAATGATTGACTTCGAAAATTTTCGTTCGTTCATCAATTTATTAAGGTGCCCAAAAGNAGTTGTAGGTTTTTTTTTCAAAAAAAAATTAATTCAACTATATATTTTAGTCTTGAGAAAAAAAAAACAAGATTCAAGAAAAAGATACGCCACGCCCCTAAAACGTTACTTTTTCTATCCCTCTGGGTATCTGGAACATTTGTAATTTATGCTAATTACTTACGTGAATGATACTAAAAACGTAGTAGTAACATCACGTAGAGCGTCGTTGGTACCTCGAATACCAAAAGGTTACCTCGTTATCAGATAATAGAACTGTATAATTAGCGAAAAAGCAACGAAATCAACGAATGATCCTATGCTCCGTTCGCATTCAGTACCTATATGTACTTTTTCTACGCAAGAGTAAATTTTCCAAAAAAAAAAAAAAAAACTCATCTAGTGGTTGATATTTTAGGTACCTAACCCACGCATTAAACAAACATCTAGAATACTGACCACGTGGATATACCTACTAGGTACATACATTCACTCTTGTGTAAAAATCGTAAATCCAATTAGCATCGTATACCACCAAACCGACTCCGGTGCTAAATTACATAACGAAATACGAAGACATATGCCAAACGTGCGGGTACGAAAAAGGGCAGAGGCAAAAGCCAATTAGCGAAACGATATCAGAGATGTAAAAGTTTGCGTTTAAAAGCTCGTAGGTAGTACTTAATTAGAACTAGTTAAACGAACCGATCAATTTTACGTGTAGAATTAGTACGTAAAGCGCATTTATAAACTCGAAT
>JAAOIU010125489.1:0-11438 GCA_018107765.1 Hypogeococcus pungens | reverse complement strand
AAAAATGTGAACATTTTACCCTTTTTCAATTAGATTCATTTCGACGCTGACTAATTCCACGTTTTATTTTACAGATTCATGCGACTAACATGAAACCACATCCTATCGGCCTGTGTAAGTAAATTATTATTTATTATTGTTAATTTTCAATTGAAACTTGTGCAAATGCCAATGAGAAATCGTCTTTATTAATTAATCTAACCCTGAATACTCGGATTACTCGATCGTGGATGAAAGGGGCAAAAGCGGAGAAATGCAAAACGAAATAAATCATTTTGATAAATGTACGTATCCAACCTTTTACGCTACATATTCAAGCTTTTGAATCGAAGTGAGAGGAAAATAGAAAGAAGAAAAAAGTATAAATTCCCAAACTCAGTTATCTTCTTGACAACGCTAGGGTGAAAAAAAAATGTAGGAAAATTTCAAATAGTATAAAAAGTTCTATACATTTTAAATACTTACCCACAGTATAAATTCAACTTACAACTTTTTAATTTTTTTTCTCTCTCATTTTCGCAATTCAATAAAAACCATCTCAGCAAAACGTTAAGGTGAAAAAAGGGCACAAGGGTATACGATCTGGTACCTGTATACTCTGAAACCCCGATATTGAAATTTTCTATACCAATAGAAGTAGCCCGTAAAATACACCCGAACCTAAATATTGTTCAAGACCATAACGTATAAGTATAATTTTATTTGCCTCGCATAAGTTACTCATCCACTCGTACGTTAATGGCGGTTGTGGCAGCGGTGAGGAGGAGAAAAAAATGAAATAAAAAAAGGGCCACAGCTTATGTCAAAGCCGATGGTAAAAATCGATACATAGATACTTCGAAAGTGATATATTTTCACGTTTTCCATATCTCGGAACGTACACGTATAAATCTCTCCGCCAACTCGGCATATGTCGTATTTTATTCTATAAAAGACAAAAAGAATATACCTGGCTGGCTTCGCATATAAGTAACTCGAGTAACGTAAAAATTTTTACGATAATAATAAAGATCAAAATTCGCCCTGAAACAGATGAGCACAATTTCGCACCCATTTCCAAGTTAGAGAAGGGAAAAGTGAGAAGAGAGAGGGGCTTTGGGAAAAAGTAAACTGATACACCAAACGAGCCAAATGAAATACGTCTATAAAAAAAAGTTACCTAATACTTATTCCAGATCAGATTTCTAGCCTGAAATGAATTTTCCATCTAAGTGATTTATTAACCTTACAGTGGAATTTCCTGCAAAAGCCACCACGTGTTAAAGCTGTGATTACCTTGCTCTATATACATCATTTTTTTCTTCCTGCCTACACCTGCCTTTGGCCGTTTATAATTTAGTTGCAAGATTTGGCTCGTTTTGTTAAAAATATCTTATAAATCAGTTCTTTCGATAAACTACGATAAATCATACCGTACCTACACCTACTTACCTACCTACGAGTATAATATGCGGAACTGCATTTGCTGTAAAATTTTCCAAACTACCATTTTAGTGTTTCGACGTACAGAAAAATCAATAATTGTTCGATTTGTACGATACTGAAAAAAGTTTTTAAAATGCTATAAGTACACGAAATGAAACGAATACCTCTAGAAATGCTCGCTCACACATCGCAGATAACTTTTTCGTACCCAATGTTAAAATTACCATCAGCAGCAGGTGAATTCATTAAAAAAGCATTAAATTTGCACGCCCCCTGATACCACAACTTTCATTAATCACCTAGACAGAGCGGCAACATTGTTTTCGTATAGACTCACCGAGTGCATTCAAATAAAAAACTTTTCAACGAAACTCCAGCATACCTATGCGATGCTCAGTGCGGATTAATAAATCTGCAGCCGAATAAGCTTCAAGGTTATTAAATGGAACCGTGGAAAGACTCTCACAGACGTACTTACAAGTTTATTACCATCTCGCTTGTAGTGGCTTCTTTGTACGTTACTGCAGATCTTGTTTGAACAACGTGTAAAACAATGCGTTAATTACCTTTATATTTAAAGTAATTTGACTACTTAGGTAGGTCTTAAATAAAATATTAACAATGGTCTACTTTTTTTTCTTTTTCAGATTTATTATGCGTGTTATTGGCCGGCTATGCGTCAGTAAGTATATATTTTTGGATTCAGTAATTTACTTCGGGAAAAAGGTGTACCAACATAGGATATCGAAAACGAAAAAGTTGAAAGGGAAAGAAACGATGATTGACATTTCAAGAGGATGGTAGAGTAATTACACGGTTAGGACAGATATGTAGGATCTGAACGATACTATGAAGCGAACGATGCGGTATAAATGGGATGTAGTTTATGGTTATACACGTTAATTTAGCACCAATACAGCGTAATGAGAAGTTACGACCTTACACAGACTGAATCTTCGAACGGTGCAGGTTCAATTTACCTCATCGCCTATAAGACGAAATGATAACGACTTTTATTTTTAATTAATTTTTTAACGAGTATTACGCGAGCATAGCTATAGAATTTTCATCTTGGAAAAGGCTCTCTATTTATTATATCACGTTCTTTTACGTATGCACGTTGCGTCCGAATATCGTACCACTCCTATTCACATTCGCGATAATTGTGCTTCGCGTAGTAATCATCATTCTAGCAATTAACAGCACAGCGTTGGAATAGTCATGTCGATTGTCAGAAAATTCGAACCGAGATTAGAAATTAGATGAAATTTTACAATTTTATACGACAACTTCCGCTCGTCTAATGTAGCTACGTGTTATTCAATTTATTGAACACATTAGGTGGATACGTGCCATTACGATGTGTTAATGCGCTTTTTCGATTACCACAATAGCTCAGTACGAAATTCAACTCATAAAATGGCCTCGGCAATTGTAAACATGAAAGGGGTCAAAACTACACTAAATTCAAAAACGCACGCCGGAAATTGAATATTCAAGACCATGCATTTCACATGATACTACCATAAAAACCTCTTAACCTATATTTGGAGGCGCCATACAAAACAAAACTGATCATTACGTGTAATTTTATCACTTTTGGTGCTTCTTTATCAAACTCTAATGGGTACATAACGATAAGAGAGATGCAAATTGATAGGAGATACGAGAGAAAAACTCAATGCATTTTCAAGTTGAAATTGAAATAAATTTTTTTTTGTTAAAAATACTTCGATAGGGTAGCTAACGAATCCGAGGAATTGAAAATCTTTACTTTTTTTCATTTTTTCAACATGCTATGATACAAGATACCTACAATCAAATGGAATATAAATAATTTTGAAATTTTAAAAAACAAGAAAATTTTTAACTAAAAAAAATTTACAAATTTTAAAAACTAACTAATGTTAAAGTTTTGAAAAACTTACGAAATTCGAAAAATTGGCTAATTTTGAAAAGTTTTAAATACGAGTTTCTGAACATTCTGCCGCTCTACCACACATAATTTGACCAAAATTTAATCCGAAGAAATGCTTAACATTTCTTCATTTTAAAAATTTTAAATTTTATTTTTACGTAATGAAAACTACCAAAAACCGCTAAAAGCAATTACCTACAACGCATATTTTTCCCGCAATGTCCTCTCATATTAACAGACAATGCCTTTGTCTAATTGCTGTATAAACTTTCAACTTATGCCTTTTTTTGACCGAATAAACAGTCGAAAGAAAGTTCACTGTTTGCAAAAAATTTCGTCAAGTTGAATTAAAGGCATATTCACTAGGAACGTGCTTTTCTTCTTTTTCTGTCTCATAAAATGACGCATACGTAAGCCCGTAACCTTTAAAGAGAACTTTATGCATGGTAAAAATAGGTACCTAACAGAAAAAAAATTATTCAATTCAAGACAACAACTTCACCCAACGGTTTTATATCGCATTGTACTTACGTAGGTACATAAGGAAAAAAAAAACTTCTAAAAGTTGATGAAAAATAGACATATCCATCAAGGGTAATTTCGACAATACAAATACCCTTACGGTGGTATATGTAGAATAAAAAATAATTTTCCATAAAATTTACATTAAGTGAAAACCCCTTGTATCAGTTGCGAAGAAATTTTCTAAGTTGCGTCATACCTTCTTGGGTCGTTTGTTACATCTATTAGTCACATATAATGTTTATTCAGTAAACAAAATCAGCAGCAACGAAAGCAGGATGGGTGAAAGCTGAAAGAGTACTGAGAAACCCCAGAGCAGGCAATTTAGATGATATCATAAGGCATCACGTTACTCAATGTATACCGCTACCGCCAGCGCAAAACTCTACATGTATAGCCTTGAATGTGAAGCGTCAAAAATGAAATAGAATACTCTTGTGTATTCTATCATCGTCTTGGTAAACTTTAACAAGATGAATTATATTTTTAACGGTTTATTTCCATTCGCGCTGTAAAAATTCCCAGCGAAGTTGAAAACATCTTATTTCCCTTTTATTTTTGATAAAACCCCGAGAATTACTTCATTTTTGCTGATATTGACAAACATTTTTCCACTCATTAAAAATGATTTAAGCGTTTCCAACTAGGAAATCAGCTTTGTTTGAAATCGTAAAAAAATATCAGGGTACGAGTATTTTTATTATTGTATTTTTAATTTATTTTTTCTTCTTTTAATGGCGATGGTTGTGAAGGAGCGTCAGGGAGGTGATAGTATAAATTGTACAGTTTGAATATTCATGCGAAAAATGTTGCATATTTAATCCGCCTTAAATTTAAATTATAAAATGTGGTATAAAAGATAGGCAACTTTGTTAACGTTTGTTCATTTGGCGTTGAATAATTTGCATACACAATTCGCCGAAAATACTAATCTGAATGTTTATGCGTACTATGTCACTCGACTATGGCCTTTTTGACGTACAAAATCCATATACTTCAAGTTGCTGCAGCTGTTGTTGAGGATTTGGAAAATCAATGGAACATATAACTCGGAAATGATATTGTTAATAATTCGAACGAAGTTATTCTCTAGGGGGTAATAATGCAAATATGAGACTACAAAGCGATGATAATATCCAACGTTACAATTTCCCGCTTAAAATAAATTTACCAAATGTTTTAAGCATGTAGAATGTTAATTGTTGGAATCTTGTATTCCATGTTCATATTCATGTAGCACAAGTAATTGCCACTGTTGTCTTCCAAGATTATACATTAAATTGCAATTCTCTGTCTCCACATACCAAGTTCACATACTAAACTCTAATTTATATTTTTAGGCACAGAACGGGTACCAATATAACAGACCGAATGGACAATCGACTGCGAAACCATCAAACGGAAATGGAAATGGTAATGGAAATGGAAATGGAAAAAATGGATCTCAACGCAACGGTTTTGCCGGCCCAAAAAACAGTGCTCAAACTAACAGTTACCAAAATAGTCAATCCCAATCAAATGGTTACCAATACAATAAACCCTCGGTGAGTTTCGCACCGCCAACTACTAGTCCAAATGGTGTCCAGGTAACTGGACCAAATGCCGGGTACTCGTCGCCGGCTAGTTTTCCGCAACCTTTCAGACCAAATGGTGGCACAACTTCAGGTGGATTCCCACAACCCTATTCTACTCAGTCACCAACAAGTTTAGTTGTCACAGAATCCACAAGCTCGTTCCAAACACCTGCATCTCAGAGACAACAGAATGGTTATAGTACTCCACAAAGAACAAATGGTTTTTCTACCAGACCACAATCTTTCAGCAGTTTTCCTACTGCTTCAACAAATAACGCATATGGCGGTACTAGTCAAGTAACCAGTAGCTTTAGCCAAGAACTGAGCAGTACTCCTGCTCCTGGATTTGAATCTTCAGGATATAGTAGCGGATATGGCGGGGCTACATCTCCTGAACAGACAAATTTTAACACTGGAAGCATGGGGCAGAGCAATGTATATGGCAGTCCGCAACTATCTCAGAGACCAGGTGGTTTTCCATCTGCTGGAGGTCCTTCTCCTTCCACACCTGGCGCATATCAAACTCCAGGGAGTACTCTTTCTTCTGGACCAAGCTCCTACACACCAGGAAATGCTGCTTCTCAACCACAAAGTTCTTTCACAACTGGAAGCGCTGGTAACTTAGGTCCAAGTAGTGTCAATGCTGGAAATGCAGGTGGTTTAGGGCCGAGTAGCTTCAATGCAGGAAGTGCCGGCAGTTTGGGACCAAGCAGTTTCAATGCTGGAAGCGCTGGTGGTTTGGGGCCAAGTAGTTTCACGACTGGAAATGCAGGTGGGTTAGGACCAACCAGCTTCAATGCTGGAAATACTGGTGGATTAGGACCGAGCAGTTTCAACGCTGGAAATGCAGGTGGCCAAAGCCCCAGCTCATTTACAGCTGGAGCTCCTGGATCTCAAGGTCCTACAAACTTCGCCGCTCCAAGCAGACAGACTGCTGCTCCAGATGATGGCAGTTATGATGGTGGTGATTACTCAGCCATTCCAGGAAGCCCTGATACCGATTACCCCATTTATGCTGATATACCAAAAACATCATTCAGTTGTAATTCTCAACAATTCCCAGGTTATTATGCTGATGTAGAAGCTCGTTGCCAAGTATTCCATATTTGCGCCAATGGTTTGAAATATGATTTCTTGTGCCCTAATGGAACCATTTTCAGTCAGCAACATTTCGTTTGTGTCTGGTGGAATCAGTTTGACTGTACTACTTCTGAAAGTTTTTACAATCTGAATGAAAAATTATATGATAACTCAAGACCAGCATCAACAGTAGCACAGGGGCCAAATGCTAATTTCGGAGGTTTATCTGGCTCACAAGGCCCAACAGCCGCTTTTGGAGGTTCAATTGGTCCTCAGGGTCCAACTGCTAACTATGCTGGAGCTCAAGGTCCCCAAGGTCCTACAGCTGCTTTTGGAGGTTTGGCTGGTCCTCAAGGCCCCACAGCCAACTATGCTGGAGCTCAAGGACCGCAAGGTCCCACAGCTGCTTTTGGAGGTTTGACTGGTCCTCAAGGCCCCACAGCTAACTATGCTGGAGCTCAAGGGCCACAAGGTCCTACAGCTGATTTTGGAAGTCTGACTGGTCCTCAAGGCCCCACAGCCAACTATGCCGGAGCTCAAGGACCGCAGGGTCCCACAGCTGCTTTTGGAGGCTTGACTGGTCCTCAAGGCCCAACAGCTAACTATGCTGGAGCTCAAGGGCCACAAGGTCCTGCCGCTACTTTTGGAGGTCTGACTGGTCCCCAAGGCCCAACAGCTAACTATGTGGGAGCTCAAGGACCACAAGGTCCTACAGCTACTTCTGGAGGTCTGACTGGTCCTCAAGGCCCAACAGCCAATTACCCAGGGTCTCAAGGTCCCCAGGGCCCATCCGCCAACTACCCAGGAGCTCAAGGCCCTCAAGGTCCATCCACAAATTTTGGTGGCCTAACACGTCCTCAATCCAACTACGGAGGTTTCCCAGGACCTCAATCATCAAGCTCGAATTTTGGTGGGCCAACAGGCCTGCAAGGTCCCACATCGAACTATGGTAATCCTGCTGCTTCTCAAGGTCCAGCAGCTGGTTATGGTACTCCGACTGGTGTCCAAGCTCCATCCTCTTCCTTCCCCGGCACTTTGACTTCACAAAAAAGCTCAACCAGTTTTGGTAGCCCCACTGGTCCGAGTGAACTCAATCAATCAGTCAGTTTCCCAAAATATGGAGCGCCAACTGTCCAACAACAAGGCGAATATGGAACCACAGTCACGCAATCACCCGAAGAAAACATTGATGTACGCTTCCAGTCGAGAGTTCCATCCAATACATTATCTCCATCGCGACCTGCCAGTGGTTTTAGTCAAAACGCATACTCAACCGCTGAACCGGGTTCGTTTTCTAATTCACCAACGGATAGTTTCTCTCCAGTAACAACAACTGAACAAGCAGTCACGGAAAGTAATCCATTCAATACTTACGGAGGACCTGATAATACTTTCTCCAATTTTGAGACCGAGTCACCTACCAGTCAAAGTTACCCATTTTCACCAAGTGCTGTACCTCAACCTAATAGAGAATATTTACCGCCTTTTGGCAAAAAAAGATAATCTAAATAATTTATTAATTTTTATGTGAATTTGTAAATAATTTATTTATGTTGTTATTTTCTATATATCCCCTCTCTCTCTCTCTCTCTCTCTTCTTTTCTCTAGACAAAAGCCAGTAAAATTAATTTTATACCAAACATTTAGACTATTTGTACAGTTTAGTACACAATTTGAATAAAAAAAAAAAAAAATTGAAAATTTTCATTTTGTATTTACTAATCTTACAAAGGTCTCCAGAAAGTTGGTTTTTGAAAAAATAAATCCATTGCATTTGCATCAATTTCTATCGCTTTATACCTTTTTCATGCAAATTTGCATACAAGAAAAACCGCATATAGGCTCAATTAAAATTTCTTCCATTCTTTGATGCATACACTTTGAACCTGACTAGAAAAAAAGATTTATTAATTAAATATGATGCAATGATTTTAAACTCCACTTCAGTATACTTACACAGTTTGCCTTTAGTGAACGAAATTCATTTGTATTTATCGCCTCGTCTAATGGATTTCTTTGATTAAATTCCTGTCAGCAAATGGACATAAATAAGTATTCAAAATGCCTTACTGTCATTAAACACATCAAAATTTTCTTACACATCAAAAATTTGCGATTTTTCCTCCGCTAAAGCAGAAAAATTCCAAAAATTTTATCTACATAAGTACATTAACATATATTTTTTTAAAATCCGAAGCAGAATCACCCGCACAAAAAAAAAGTCCGACTATGCATGTGTTCTTTTACGAATCGTTCACAATGGAGAATTAAGGAAGTTAACAAATCGATTTATTTAATCGCTTTAGCTTGGTGGATCAATTAGAAAAAACGAACTATTTATAAAAGAACCACTACGTATTTCAATTCCAATAAGTAATGTATTTTGTTTGGAAACACCACGAATTATAAAAATTATCGCCGTTTTGCACTTCAACGTCGAGTAGGTATTACTTGGTTTAGACAAATTAAGACAGCTTATAAAAATGTTAAAAATTCGATTAGGTAATAATTTTCATTTCCAATACTTCACCTTTGTTGGCCGGCACATTAATTTTCACACACGGTAGCGCAATGCAGCGATAATTCATCAACATTAATATATCTTGACGCCTTTCATAATTCATGTACGCAACTCTGCGCACATTAATGTATGTACTAGGTAACATAACGCACCGCGTGAATGAAGTAACAATTTGAGAAACAAAATCCACATCGGATAATTTCCGACCGACGAGTAATACTAATTATCTACGTGCAGTCTTGCACACTGCACAGTGCAAGATGAACTATTTTTCTCGTCATAATTTTCCTTTTCAAATGTTGCACCTTACACGCATTGAAATTAGGTATATGTAAAAGATTTTCGCAACTTTGCAAACACACAAAACTTGACACACGCAGAATTTCGCAATACGCTGAACCGTTGAAGTAATTACTGTAAAGCTAGAGGAATTTGCGAGTTAAGAGGGTACATAGCAGCTAAGAAAATTTTTCAATACGACGCGCGACATGTTTATTGGAAAAGTATAAAACTGTGCAGAAAAAAGGGTTCGAGTGACATCAAATATAAATGCGTAAATACAACTACAATTCTATATACTTTGGGTTTGAAAAAACTTTTACATATCGTACTATACAAATTGAAGTTTGCTCTACATTTTTTTTAAAACCATTATTTAAAAAATCCCATCAAAAAAATATCAAAAATCAAGCATCATCCTCTTTTAAAAGATACACTCTCATCGTCTTATCTGCAACATTCTTCACTCGCCTTCTCAGAAACGACAGAGTATTATTATTTTTTGTCGAGCTCATTTCTACAATATTTTCTATGCGCGCTTAGTAAAACATTGAAAATCTAATTCTCGGCGCGCGTAAGTCAAGGTTGAAAAATGAACATTAGAAGAAGAGAAAGAGCATTAAAAAAAACTGAGAATAAAAATCCAGTCATCAATCATGCACTTAGTTATGCACTTTCGCCAAAAAGACTGGTACTGGCTATAAGATATAGCGTTCGGCTTTTAAAACTCATTATATTTAAGTCGGATTTTATGTTATTAAAAAATAAAGAGCGAGATTAAAGCTGCGATGCAGTTCTCAGTTTGGACTGCGAAGACGAAACCAACAACGATCGTGAGATGCAGAGGGTGTCGGCGGCGACGACTTCGTGTCGTTCGTATTTATTGGTACGTAAAATTTGTGTATTGTTTTCATTAAGATTTCGCCGCAAGTTACCGCTCGAATATACATTTGTACAACGCGACGTCTCTATCAGTAGTGTACGGCATTGCGGAGAACATGGTGAACGTGAAATTTTGATTAAAGTTTAAAATACATATCTACATGAAATTTGAGGTGTGACATTTAGAGACGGCGGTTACACAGTAGTGAATCGTTTTCATAGAAATAGGTATAAGAATACGTATACGTGTACTTATAATAAGGTATAGAGAAAAGGCTTTTCAAGCAATGTGGCATCAACGCAACGTATCTACAATGCGTCGAAAACGCCTCGATACGACGAACTGCTATATAAATTAGCAAGTAATGTCATCACACGCTACAGAAAATCCGACAGGATTATAGCTACACAATGTTTATCTGTACCGCAAAACCGGATAATTTTTCAACTTGCTCGATCAATAAATTGAAAGGCTTTTCGCCATCGTCTCGCATATACAAGCCGAGCTTATATACGGCGTGTCTAATACATATGTATGTACTATACTAGAGCGCGAGCAACAAATGCGATAATTAAATACACGAGAAAAAAATGGACGCGAGAAAATGATAGTAAAACACGAACGTCGGCCTTACGCAGTTGACGAATTACACATACACACCCTAGAGCACGGCGTACTGAATAAAAGAATCTTGGCGATGGCCTTGAATAAATTGATCGAGTCCCATACCCGCGAGCCCTATACGTAAGCCCCATGGGCGCCGAGTCTTCCCAACACGCACCTCATTGCGGATTCATTCAAGTTTTCCGCACTTTTCATACACGAACCCGGCATCGATGGCCGTGTTCTTGAATGAGGAAATTTTTCGACACGAGCGCCCAAATACCCGCGTCAGTTTATTACGAAGCTACTGCCATTATTTTTCCTTCTACTTTTTTTTTTTTTTTTACTTTTCTTTTTTCAATAAAATTACATCGCTCGATGAGATATTTTTTCGGAAGAAATTTCCCAAGTTTGTAATTTTTGCAAGGTCGATACCTTAAAGCAGAATATTTTAACCGGCGATACCCATTCTTGCCAAATTATTTTTCTCAAAAGAAATATTTCACAAAAAGTACCTATTCCACCAAATATAGATATGAAGAAAAAATTCGCCTGAAAAAATCTCATGGTTTTAAAAGATTACAAAATAATTTTCAAAAAAGTAAAATTTATCACCTCACATGAAAACAAATG
>JAAOIU010125428.1:0-13374 GCA_018107765.1 Hypogeococcus pungens | reverse complement strand
TAAACTCCAAGAGTAATCTAGACAAGTTCGTGAAAAGATTTCTTCGCTAACGAATTAATTAAAATTAAACAGGAAGGCCATTTTTTTTCTGAAATTGCCACTTGTCTTCTTGCATCAAATCTATGCTTTATTTGCAACTTCCTGAGGCTATTTCATGTAGGTTTTATGACCAATCGTGACAGACTATGAACCATGTCTCTTTTTCTTTTCGTTATCATAAAAGATAATTTCCCCCTCTGGTTTCGTCTCAGTTTGCCAACACGAAACGATCCACATTCGCATACACGAGAATTCTCAACGTTTGCTTCATCGCACACAAAACGTACACGGTTTAAATAAGAAAAGCGTGAAAAATTGTATCGAAAGTGCCAGGGAAATTACGATATTCGTGAATCGGCCTGGGAAGTGTGCTAGTTAGTTTATGAATAAATTCGTTCATTAGTTTGTAATTAGATGAAAAGCTGGTCGTACAAATCTTATCGTCTATTTATAGCAGCTGAAAGGGGAAATTGAGTCATTTCTTTATTCATTCGTATTTGTTTAGGAGACTTTCATTCGTTCTAATATCGATAAAACGAATTTAACGAAAGTGATAACCTTACCGGTGGATGCCTATGTAAACTTGAATATTCCATATTGAGAAGAAATNTGAATATTCCATATTGAGTAGAAATGAGAAAAAAAAAAAAAAACAGAGAAAGATGTCAGTCGAATGAAGTCCATGTATTGTGATTGTAATATGTTTACCTTGAGTCGTATAAAAGTAGAATTGTACTCGAGTACGATATCTATGATTGCTTCAGTTTATACCGTTTTGTTTAGGGAAATGGTGGTGAACAGGATCTGGTTGATTTTTCTCAGATACGCAAGACAATTATTTAGAAAAAATTTTCGTTTCATTTCTGTTTTCATTCTCAAAATTTATGAACGATTTTTCTCCTAGTCATTCCCCCCTCCCCCTCCGAGAGAATGAAGGCTTGAGTAGAGCGGTGGTTATTTCGCAAACCTGTTTTTCTGTCTCAAATGAATCTACCTTTGAATAAATATAAGTACACTCGTGCTGGAAGTGGAAGCGAAAACAAAAAGAAGGAAGGAAATCGTCATCGTCCCATCGATAGTCGCTCCGAAAATGTCAAATGCTCGTTTATTATCTGCTGTGCAAGTACATTCTGACACGGCAGATGGATATTTGAAAAGAGAGTCATTTACTTTCCTTATAAGGCGGCTTTGTAGACAAAATTATACGTATACGGTGTGTCCTTGAAATACGACATCTTTCGTAAGTAATATTATATTAACCGTGTGATTAATAACGGTACATGATGATTTTTTTCGCGTCTGTCTCTCTCCGACGCTGTTGATCTTTTTTCTGGATAATGTTTACCCTGCAACTAATTCGTATTACTGCGGTTGATAGAAGTGATTAACTGTTGGGATTGGTTACCTCAGCTCCTATCGAATTACGCGTGCTGGCTGGTGATGTTTCTTTGTTGTGACGTGTTTACCTGAACTGTTGCGAGCTGTGTTTGCGATATCATAATCAGTATTTTGCTGTGTTCTGGGATCTTTTGTTAGCGTATACGTATGAGATTTAGAAAGGAATCTTTGGGTGGTGGTGATAATAGATATTTCTGCATCAACGTAACGGGTATTACGTGGACGAGTCGAGATTATTTTGCAAACGATTCATTTAATCGAAGTAATGTGGTCGTTTGGTTGGGTACTTATCGATAACATAGGTGTATATAAATAACGATTTATAATGAGCGAAGAAGGTATCCGTTGCACGTAGTTGTATCATAGGCACAAATAACACACACACGCACGCGTGTATGAGTGTATGTCTGCTATCGAAGTACTAAATTAAATTGATGGTCGATTGAAGGATATAGTATCAAATTGGTTTTGAAAGACGCATTGGAAAATTTCGTTTTTAGGTCACCGTTTTAAAATCAAAAATGACGTTATGGTCGTTTAAATGGAAGATAAGATTGAAAAAATTCGAGTACATCTTGTGCATTGAAAAAATTAAGATAAGATGCACTTGAAATCCGAGTGCTCGGTTCAGGTAATCAAATAATTGATTTGTTAGCTTCCTAGAGAAACTCATACATATTTATTGGAAGTAAACTGATTAAATTCAGTTTTTCCCATTTCCTCTCTTCTCACCTTGGAGAAATGATAGAACACGTTGATTGTGACATCGTCATCGTCGACTCAAACCATTACCCTGTATTCCGTTATAAATACCCCCAGTCGTCACGGTATGGTTTTTCTGCCGTCGATGACGATGCTGGCGACGACGACGTCGAATTGTTGCACGGTTTAACACGTGCTGCGACTTGGTTTTGTATTGGTCTTCGCGTGAATTATCAGTCAGCTCGGACGAGAGCTCGATGGTAAGGCTACTCTCACTTTTGCCAATGCTGTTATGTTCGCTGGAAAGGAAAAGGGAGTAAATCCAAGCGCTAGGAGTGAAGTGAACGGGTAATGCGAAAATGAGCGAGAAATGAAGAAAGAAGTCCGAGTGAACTATAACGTTACATAGTCATTGTTGTGCTTTGCGCATAACCAATCGCTCTCTCGGAATGACTGATAACAGCACAATGTACCCAAAGAGCACAGAATTCGTTTTGAAATAGTTTTTTGTGCTAAGGTAGGTGTTGCTGGATTAGGTGCAAGAGGACGACCAAGTCTGGTGTGACGGTCGTGCTCGATTTGATGAGTTTCGGTCAAATAGTCGGGGAGATGTTTTGGTAAATTTCACTGATCGTTTTCGATATTTTCTTTTTCATCAAATTATTTGGTAAGCTTATGGAAATGGACGTCCTGTCCACCAGAAAGAAAAGGAAACAAGTCGTTGAGAGGTTGAAGAAAAGTTCGAACAGCTATCCTTGATGACTTTGCAGCAGGTTCTTCATTCTTTTAACTTCTTGAAAAAAAAAACAGGCAGGTCTTTGGAAGTAGCAGGTCCTGCGTCCTGTCAATTAAGTGGTAAGGAGGGTGTGAAAGTAAGGAAGAAGTCAGCTGTATCTTTTTTTATGGTCTTCGAAGCTCCTCTACGGCTGCAGTTTGTACCCAAGTGGGTTGACAGGATGAGTTTTGATCGAAGTTCAATCTCAAGTCGTAATGTTCATCTGGATAATCATGTATAAGAAATCCAAAATTTTGGAATTTCTTTTTTGAAGAGAATTACTACCCTTTTTTGAAATGATAATTTCACGATTCGTGGGTATATTTCAAGCAGGGAAGGTGTTGACCGGTTACAGCGACTTTATAAGGTTATTCATAGAGTAAGGGTTTTTATCGATACGTTAGGTCTGTCGATTGATAAAAAAAATTATAGATTTTTCGATGATTTAAAAAACTGATCAAACACCTTATCCTTGATCAAATCAACGAAATCGACTTCCTTGTTTCTCGATGTACCAATTCATCGAAAACACTCGATACAGAACTGAGAGTAGATGAAAAAATAATCGACAGGCCTCTGCATAGCGATACTTACCACCTTTTCACATAGACAGTTAGACACACAGACGAGAACGGCAGTTGATTTTTGTTTTGTTTTGTTTTTTTTTTGTTTTTTTTTCCCCTTCGCACTTTTTTGTCACGTGTAGTACTGAACGTAATCAACGATCTAGATTCCATGAACGCGGTACAAGCGCCGAACGCCGTTATAAACGTAGTAACCGTAGATCTCCGTCGTCGAGTGTGCATCGACGTCAACATCAACACCATCATCATAATCATAGTACGACGCACCGTCATCGTCATCGCGATCGCGATCATCACCGTCATAGACATCGTCGAAGTGCGTCCGAAAGAACGGAAGAAAAATCGCCGTACATTAGTAATCATGTGAGTATAAGTTGATTAACATTTTATATTATTCGTTTTACGAGCCCAAAGGTATTTTCTTTTTTTTCGGTTCTCAATCTCCCCAACGTATATGTTTCGGATTTACCAATAGGTTCCTAAATGCGTTCAGGTGTCTACATTGTCAAATTTGGGGTTTAGTTTTCATCATTTGTGGTGTAAAATTTTGAGGAAATAACGTCGATCGAATGCTGCTTCGTGCTAATAAGTACACTTGGGAAATGTACACGGAATAGTTATATAAATTCTTATTCGAGAATTACGTTGCAAAAATGACTTACCGTTTGGTATGCCTCTGTGTGTATTTGTTTTTGTATTATCGTCGAATTGTGTGTTCGCTACGAAACACTCCGATAAACACAAGTGAATTCAGGTATTGCTTTTACGCATAATTTTTTTTTTTTTTTTTTTTGCGAACCAGTTGATTGCCCGTTACGTTAGAAATGCGATGTAACGTCGTAGATTCCGAGCCAGATGATCGATGACAAGTGTCAGATTTTTTTTTCATCTGTTATTCGTTTCGGTTTCGACGCATTTAAGTATGTCGCGTTATGCGATGGCGAATTCTTGGTCATCGCCGCGCTATGCCTCTTTGTCTATGACGAGAAATGCAACCGAAGACGGCCTTGCCAGGTCGTCGGTGTTAATGTTGCATGTTGGAGTGTTAAATCGATCGAATTATTAGCGAGACTCGAGTGGACTGGCTTGAATTAGAGGGGCGAGATGAGATTTCGCGTTTGGTAAGGTCGCGAATAGCGTCTGAGTCTTTGTCATCTGATCTTCTCGTCGTATTAATCGGCTATTTCGAGTTGATGGGATAATTATTGTAAGTCTAGAGAATGGTGATTGCGGAAGAGGTGTCTAAGGAGAAGAGAATTTAGCGGAGTTGGTATTTTATTTTATCTTTTTTGGTAGCATGGTCGATATGAATTGCTTAGATTCCATTAAATTTTTTTATTCAGATATATTGATGAGCAATAAATTTGTAAATTGCAGCGGTATGAATTTTGATGGATTTTTTTATGGCTACGAATTTCAAGGGTGTTGAATTATTTTTTTAAGAAGGAAAGGAATTGAGTTGAATTTTTCTTCACTATGATGAATTTCACATTTTTACGATTTTTATTTTACATTATTTCATTTTTTGGAGAGAAAAATAAAATTTAGGCATACTAAATAATTTTGATTTTTTTTTTTTTTGGAAAAAATGGATATAAGAAAAAAGCAATGTGCAATTTTTATAACAGTTTTAAACTTTGTTGGAAATTTTTTTTTTCTCTTTAAAAAGTTAAATTTTCAGGGGGAGAAACACTTTGTTTTAAATATTCAATTTTAATGTTCTTTTTTTTGCTTTGCTTTCATTTGGCTTATTTTCAGTTCTATTCCTGGTTTATTTTTTTATCCTCAAATACTATGCCACTTGATACTAATCTCACATACTCTCGACACGTGCTATAAATTTGAGGAAAAACTATACAATGGTGGAATAAGAGCGAAGAGAATGAAGGAAAAAAAATTACCCGAGACTAACGATGATGTAGTAAACGTAAAATTTGGTAGTATGTTGATATTGAAATTGAGCCAAATACGAATATGTAAAAGAAAAGAAGACGTTGAGGATGGAATGCACATCACGAGGATGGCAGCGTACAGAGGGCGGTATTGTCGATCCGAAAGAGGAACGAAGGGGTTATATAAAGAGTCATTATTATACGTATACGTACGTAATTGTATAACGCGACGTAGTGCGTATGTACTTATGCATATCGGGTACGTGCTACAATATTATATTTACTCGAGCGCGTATGTTGTGGTGGTATTCCCTTAAAATAGCTCATTTTTGTGCGGCGATGCTATGCGAGGAGGCCGTATTATATGCTACGTTCGTATCGGCGAGAAACGATGAGATCGAGAGAAAGGAGAGCGTCCGAATGGAGGGACCAAAGGAAGGTGGCAGCGCGCGGTAAAAGGTGGTAACGCGATTTCTGGGTGATACTGAAAATTACTAGGACTAATGTATTAATAACCCGAGTAGCTTGTACGAAACTGAGTACGTTTTCGAATTCGGGTAGGATATTTGACGGTACGATTGGCCGCGGTGGATTGAGTGTGCGGTGGATTTTCATTGATGGCGTGGCTCGGTCCGCATTGTGTGGCTGTCCGTCGTCGATGCGGAGTGCGCGCTACAGATGGTTCGATTGCTTGTGTATGTGTGTGTTTTGCGCGGTGCATATGTGTGCGATGACGTGATACCAGCCAAAGAAATGGCGTTTTGGTAGTGTTAGAGAAACATGCACACACGTGCGTGTTGATTGCACATAGAACGACGAATATATTCGGTCGTCGTTGCGATGCGAAGAATTAAACGTGAGACGACGTCAACGAAAACGACGTTGCGTTGTGTTTTTGTAAAATTTTCGTAAATGAAAAAATTACGCGGAAGAGAAGCCGATGAGTGGACGCGTAGATTATTCTTCGCGACGGTTCTTTATCCTCTTTCTCGTTTCGTAATTGTGAAAAAGGTAACTCGAGCGAGGAATTCGGTGTCTTGTGTTCGGTGTGCGGTGTAGTGTCGTGCGATCGATCTGTCGTGATCGATCCGGTGGCATACCCATCTTTTATAATGCGGCCAATCGATACCATCCAGATCGATGGTGACAATCGGCGGTTGTGCGAGCATGTTCATGTGCCAGCGACAATATTCGCATTATTCCAAGTACCGACCGTGCGGTGGCGGAGGCGGCAGTATCAGTGATGCGGCCGCCGGATCTTGCAGCAGCAGCGTCGCCACCACCACTACCACCACCACCACCACCAACGAAGATCTGGAATCATCTTCAGCAGGCACGACCACCGAGTGCTCGTCGTCGTTTTCCGGATGCCTAGGCAATGTAATTGGCGGCGGTGGTCAAGCAGGCAGTGCCAAATGCCCCGAAAAGAAATCCATCTTCGGTGTGGTCTCGCACAGCGCCAATACTACGCCGTGTCATTCGGAAAGCAGATCGAACGGCAGCGGATTCCGCAGAAGGCAGAGGAGACGTCGAAGACCGGTGTACTTTGGAGGTAACGGCGTCCTGACGGCTAGTTCGATTGCCAGCGCATCACCGGATTGTCGCGAAGACAGCAATGCGGCCGCCGAAGGTGTCAGAAGAAGGAGGCCGGTGCAGCCGTGGCATATTCAGCAGCAGAATACCGCCAGGATGTCTGAGGTGCGCTATCAGATGTCCAAATTAACTACTTCGTACGGTAACGGAGCGCAGCATCCGGTTACTTTGGTCGATTCGTCTTGGTGGCCGGTCACGCAGCCTGCCTCTGTATGTACAAATTTTCCTGGCCATTGTGTGTGGGTGTAGATCGCTTCGTTCGTCTAATCTGTGTACTAATAACATTGTATTGTCGAATGAGATTGAAGGTTGAGGGTGTGCTGGAGTTGGAAGTTTGATTGGGAGTGGTTTAATCGTTGATTGGCGAGATTTCGGTCTGTGCGTTTTCCAGATATTTCAAAAGCTAGTTTGGTCGTCTTCGGATTCGAAGAAATGAGCCAGTGTGAGCTGAATACTCTCCTACCCTCTCTCTCTTCTACCGAAATAACTAAACGTATCGAATTCCATTAAAATTTTTTATTAAATTATTTGCGAAATTTTATCATTGAAAAGCTTCTTGGAGTTGATTCATAAATTTTACGATGCTTATAAATTTCACCCTTGACACGAATTTTGCCAATTTTCGTTCAAGTGTTTTGTGTGAAGAAATGTTTACGACCATCGTACTTATGATAATTTGCGCTTCTACCAAAACTTATCGTCATATTTTTCGAAGATTTTTGACGTTTTTAAATTTTGTACAGGTAAATGCTACAATTTTGCCAAGTTTTTTAGTTTATTTAATCATTTCTCGAATTTTATGATGGAGTTCGAAATTTTAAAGTATTTTGATAGTGAAAGATACGATGATTTTTTTTTTTTAATAAATTCAAATGTAAAAGCATCAAAGTGCTTCAAAATTTGTTTTAAAATTTACTTTGCTAACGAAACATTGTCCCCTAAAACGAAAATATAATTGAAGTAACGACCTGCCCAACGCGCATCGTTCTGAAGCTGCGATGTGCGAACGCTCACGTCGCGAACACTGGCGTCGTCCTGGGGGCAGTGAGCGATTCATAGGTTAATTATTATGAATAAACATGGTACAGCGCTGGCGCAGTTATGACTATGTGTATGGATGGGACAGCAAGGACACGACTGTTAGCACTGATTGATTTGCGATAGGCGACAACGATGATGCGTAAAAATTGCCATCGTAGCCGGCAGTGACTGCGGCTGCCGAGACGCCGCAGAATACGTACGTATTCGCTCTCAGATTGATAAAAATGTGACATTGGTTGCGGCAAAGATTGAGTGGCGAGCACGACGGAGGAGCAGGAGGAGGTAGCCACAGATGATGCGACGATGTGATAAGAGTTGACACGGCGACCAAGACGCGGACAGGATGCAGTCGGGGTAATTACGATACCGATTTACGCAATTTTTTTTCATTTACTCTTCGTCTCGGTTGCTCGCTGCGTCTTGGAAGTTTTTAGTTTCAAGTTGGAGGTGAACTGCGGCGACTTTGGCGGCGGCGGCGGCGGCGGCGACGACGACGACGACGACGACGACGACAATTTGTTTATTTATAGGAGCGTGTTTTGGCATGGATTTCGAAGCTTGGAAATACATACGTTGCGACGGCGTTGTATCATTGTATAGAGGCCGCGGATCGCGGATTGTCGGCGGGCGGAGCGCGTATCGCGGCAAGCAGCAATTGACCAACACAACAGCGTCGAGAACGACGACAGCGCGACCATCTCGGGCGACTTTTAGTGCGCTTCAAGCGCTGGCTAGCGTTGCGACGAAAGGCAGTCCGCACAGAACGTGTAGTGCTGATCGTTGGTGTTTTTTTCTGCTCGCTTTCCGCCGTCAGGGCCTGGTGCGGCCGACGTTACGGCGTGTGATTTTTAGTGGTGTACGCGTGCGTGGGCGACGTGCGATCTTTTTTAATGGCCGAGGTGTGACTTGTTGAAAGAAGAAGACCAGGCGATACGAAGTCGACGTCTGCGGTTCGTAGTATTTCGAAAAGCAAAAGCTCTCTTTTGATCTCTTTGTTGATTTAATTGTTATTGTTGTTGTTGTTGCTGTTGTTCATACGTGTGTCTGCGATCGTCGAAGGTGTATGGTGTAACTCGTGAGGGAGGGGGAGGGTCGGCGGAGTGGCCGATGGCGTCGTCGTCGTCATCGTCCAAGAACACTTCCTCAACGAGCGCCATGTCGTCCGCAACGGTACCGACGAATCGGCCGCAACGGTCGTACAATACGAGATCATCCACCGTAAGCGTCACTCAGCTGTTGAGCGACTCGTGTTCCAGTTTTTTGAATAGGATCGCCAACCGAGTACGGGGCCCGTCAGTGAATCTGGATTCGGTAACGTCCAGGAGCAGACGATCCAAAGGGCCTAACAGCGGCGTTTCCCACTCTAGCCGAGATAAACCCACCTCGTCGACTGTGTCGGCTTCATCTAGTCATGTTAGCGCAGCGCCGGCGAGTACATCTACCGGATCAACGATCGCCGGCACATATACCCCTAGACATAGCGTATCGCATAACGATCTGTCGTCCAGGCAGACCCATCACAACCGTCTCGCAGATACGAGAAAACTAGATCACAGCTATTGGACTCGTAGCAGTCGAGAAGACGTGCGAGACGGTAAAAAGAGCTGGCTAACGGTGCCCGACTCGAAGTCGTCGTCGTCGGCCAGTACCAGAACGACGACTTCGTGCCGTCCAGCCGAATCTGCGAAATATCAACGCGATCCTCACGACTGGAAGTACCGAAGTTTCGCATCCACTTCTACGGCTCCGGATTACTACGGCAAGTCGAACCACAGTAGATCGTTCTACGGCGACGGCGATCTGTGCAGTTCGGCTTCCGTATCGGATATACGAACCGGTTCAAGCAAAAATCTAAACTCAGCTAGTTATCTCGGATCGACCAGATCGCGATTAGAAGATAAATACTACGATAAGCTGTATTCGTCGACCGGATCCGGTAATTACGCAGCGTACAAACAAAGACCGCTTACGAAAAGTGCCACCAGCGTGATTCTGTCGGAAAAAGCGTACCCGTACGTGTCGACTGCGGCTTCGTCTCACGTCACCGCCGCCGCCGTTAGAAGAGGCAAGACGCGAGATACGACCACGACAACGACGCCGTATCGCGAAACGGTAGAAAAATCGGCGGCCAGATCCGAGCATAGGCATAAGTCGTCGAGTCGTCGTGAAACGGTGCTGTATACTTTTAAGCCGCTCCGAGGAGAGGATCGAAATCAATCGAGGCATAGACTACATAGCTCCTCGTCTTGTAAAGACTTTTCTCGCCTAAGAGCCGACAGCCCGCACGTGTCTTCGATACATCGTAGTCCTGCCAAGGCTGCTCAGACGTCAAAAAGTGAGAAACGCTCGATCGACAGAAGCTTAGCGGCCGTCAAACCGACCTCCGCTATACCTACGATAGCCGTCGAAAGCGACACGCGCTCGACTATCGCTGTCGAACCGGCAGTCGTTACGACGAAGTCGAACGCAACAGCGGCATCGTCGCAGATGCTGACGCCGGAAAATGGAAAACCATCGCATGCGGAGAGAGTATCGTCGAGCGAAACGTCGGATCGCGAGATCAAACGTAAAGAGATCCAAGCTCTGATCGAGAAATACGCCGGTCTAGACGAACAGACCGCTTCCCAAGAGTTACCAAGTGCTCTAGTCAAATGTCAAAAGAAGTACTCGGCTGTGCTATCGAATACCACCATCGGTCCACCGGCCGGTCTCATCGACGTGTATCATTCGTCGGTCGCCGCTGCTGCCGCCGCCGTAAAGGCCGTAAGTGTAGAGTGCCGTTGTTTGAATTTTACATTTTCCCTCCTTCTTTTCTAACTTGTGCGCAATCTGAGAGTCCGGGTTGGAAGGTGAAGCGTTTGTGCTAGTTGTGTACGTCCGCTTGGTCGGTGATAAGAGAAATGTGTAGTGTTTGCGAGGAGCACCGAGATAATATGCTGATGAAGTTTGAACGAGGTTGCGAGTTCTCTAAAGGCAGAAGGGCGGAGTAGAGTGTAAAAATGTCGAGATTATGAACGCTAAATTTACTTAACAAGTGTATGTTTATTGGTATGCGATAATCGAGTATTTTTAAGCTCATATAAGTGCTGTATTATGCGCCGGTGTGGTCTTCGATACTACGTCATTATTCCGTTGATACGACGAACGCGACGCGACGGATGGACGATTGATTAGAAAGAACAGCACATTTTCGAATTGAAATTATTCGTTAATTATTTTTCTGCTCGTACATATTTCGTAAATTTACTATGAAAGAGTTATCTTCTGGTGATTTGATCGGGGCTCGCGTGTGTGCTATACAGTGATGTGTATAACTATTGTGTACGAGTACATGTTTAACGAAAGTCTGATACGCGTAATGTCGTCTTATCGTTGTAATATGCTACGAATTTTTTATACTCCTTCTTAACACCTTTTCATACATTCTGTATATGTACATAGGTACATACATAATCGCTTGGTGTTTTTTTTTGTTCACTTCTTCTGATACCCACGTACATCTGGGTTTTGATTTGTTGCTGTTGTTTTTTTTTTCGTGATGTTTTCGTCGCAAATAGTCGAATGTGTTTGTGGTTGAATGCTGCTATCTTTATACGATGCGTTAAATACCTTACGACTTGTGTATATTTTTTTTCTGATTTTTATTTTTGATTCTAATCACTACACCTACATACGATCACCTTGGTTTTTTCTCATTTCGAAGAAATTTTCGCGAAATTCACCCTAAAGTGTGAGTCGACGATTCGTATTTGTCTTCGGTCGAAGATTCAGCAAAACTACGTGCGTAAGAACGACGAAGGAAGAAAAATTTAATGGGACTTTCGCTTTCTCGAATTTTTAGTAGTTTTATCAAAGAGTTGTCACATTATTGGAATGGTGCTTTATGGCATCGAACCAAGAGTTCGCGTATAATAACCGTGGCCTTTACCTACATTTTGGTCTTCTCCGGTCGCTGTCGTAGTTGTGGTGGTCGTCGTCGAATAATCCAGTTTTTCGTAAATTAAGAAATCACGGCGTCGGTCATCTAATAATACACGCACGTTCGTACGTGTCGTGTCGTACTGCAAAATAAGCTGGGATGGATTCAGGGTCGGAATTTTCATATAGTTCTGGGTCAGTTTTTGAAATAGCACGTGATCTATATATTTCTCGAAAGAAATCTTTGGAGGCGAAAGGCTGAGGGAGGCCAATTTAACAAGAACTGATGATTCTTCTGGAGTTTCCAAAACGTTCTAATTTATCAAAAGTTGACAATTTTGACGATAACTCGTAATTTTGATCGTTTTCCAAACTTCCGTTATTTTGATAATTTTGAAATAATTTATGACTTTATAATTTTTATAATTCTAACCACTCGATAACTCATAATTTTTGTAATTTTCTTCAGTTTTAAAAAAATTATAATTTTGTCAAATTGTGGAAGTTTGCCTATTTTTCAAAACTCAGCAATTTTGTAATATTTGATGATTTCAAAAAATTGAGTATTTGTAGTTTCAGTAATTTTTTACTGACTGATTAACTGATGATTCGTCATTTGAATATTTTTTCATTTTTTGCCAATTTTATCAAATACTTCAAAAATTGAAATTGCTCAAATCTGTTTTTCAATTTTTTCAGATCTTTCGNGGCATTCAGAAATATCATTAGATTTTTCATTTCTTTTATTAGGGGAAAGGGATGCTTGAATCTATTGAATCTATCTGAAAAAAATTTCTGAAGAGAGAATGCGACGACGCGACGTAACGGGCAATTTCGCGAAAATTTCTTCATTCAGCTTGAAATGCGTTTTATTTTGTTAAAATGTAAAACCATGTACCTTTGCTACATCTTCCATGATATCGGTGTGGCAAAGGTACAGAGAGAAACGAGATTTACTTTACTATTCGCAATATGTCGTTTGAAATTTCTACTCGAAATAGTGATTGATTAGTCGGCTGAATGGAAAATGATTAGCATCGATCGACGTTATACATTTATTTTCTCTGTATTTTTGAAAAACATCTTCGAATAATGTCAGCGGTACCAAAATCACATTTAGGAATCTATTGGAGTTCTATTTTCTTTTTTCTTTTTTTTTTTTCTTTGGTATTATTCACTTCATTTATGTATTTAACTACAAATACGATTATTATTTAGTCGTTATCTCCATCATTATTATTCATCTCGAGAGGTTTTTTTCATACATTTACGAATTACGTATACTAAAAGGTAGTGGAAAAAAAACGTAATTTGTTTGAAAACAAAACGCAGAAATTTCATACGAATTTTTTGTTTGAAAAAGAAAAAAAATTCGTTTAAAAAAAATCATGAAAAAAACAAACAAACGATTAACAAAAAAAAAAAAAATCAC
>JAAOIU010125012.1:4262-18959 GCA_018107765.1 Hypogeococcus pungens | reverse complement strand
CATCAGATTTTTGAAAATAATTGAATAAGAACCACTCCAGATGTAAGAATTCTCATTTCAAACGGTCAATGCATAGGAATTTCAAAGAATAATGAAAAATACATTCGAGTAATAGGTATGTATCGGTGCCTCTTCGCATTGCCTTGCCAGCTCAATAATACCAATTTATCAATTTTTTTTTGAACGGATTATTTTTCAATTAGGTAAAATCGATAAAGAAACCAGAGAGCAAAATGAAAAATTGATAGATAAGTAAATGCCACGTAAACTTCATTGATCTGCTAGTTAATTACAGGATACAATCATTTCGGAAGTTTTATGTTGAAAATTAGCCCATTCTACAAAAGTACTCTCAAATCATAAACTCATAATTTACATTTCAAAAATGTAAAAAATCATACTTATTGATTTTTTTTTCTTTAAAATTTTCATTTAAAAATTTTTCATCTGTATCATGATTTTATTACAATTCCAACCGAATTTCCACATCATTTTAAGCTCTAGAAGTAGGTATAGGTAAAAATGGCAGATATTAGCTTACTGATTTTAAATTCAAAACAAAGATTTCTGGTGACATTTATTATTGCAACATTTTGGGTTTATATTCCGTTCACAGTAAGTAGACATCTGTTTGAAACTTATTTTGACGATTACTGACTGTTTTCTATAAAACAAATTAGGCCTACATATCTACATGTTTTTTTTAGATACAACAAACAACATTCGATATGTTTCAAGACATATTCCAAGGTTTTATAGATAGAAGATTATGCCCACATTTCGTAGAAGAATGCCCTGAAAAACGCGTTGAGGTTTCTCAAAATCATGTTCGATGAGCCCTCTGATGATTTTTTTTTTTTTTTTTTAAATTAAAACTGATTTTATTTAGGTAACATTCAATCGCACCACATCTTCAAATGTTGGGAACGTAATTCTTGGCAATTTAACACTTGAGAAACCACGATTGACGTGGGATCACTCGGACGACTCTTTGTATACAATGACAATGTCCTGTAAGATGCATCCTATCAATCGTCCTGCATGTTCTGCATTTTTAGTTCATCCCCTGAGAATATTTATCACTTTTCAGTTGTGGAGGAGAGGACGGAAAATTACACATTCGTGTCGTATATTCACTGGATGGTCACTAATATACCGGGAAATTATATTGAAAATGGAAGCACAATTTTTGAATACACTCAACCAACCCTGCGTGAAATAGAAAGTACAGAAGCTCGGTTTAATTAAGTAAGAGATGTTTAAAAATCTCGCGCTAATTTNTATTACATGCACGTGGTTTTAATTTTCAAGCAAAATAACGCCATCAATGTTCAAATCGATCAAAATTCAAAAGAAGCGTAAGACAATTCCTTTTTTCCAATTTCATCTTCATTTTTCAACGACTGCACTAAGCTGTTCTCAATTTTAGTATTAATGATGAAGGTATCAGATGGTCTATAAACATGAAAAGTTTTATCCAAGAATACCAACTAGGAAAACCAGAATTTGGCGCCTGGTTTTACACATTTCGTCCGGAGGATTACGACGAATATTGTAGGCAATTTTAAAGTTCATTTTTGCCGTTGATTGGGTAGATGTTACACTCTTATAAGTTATTCTTCGATTTGTAAACTGTTTCAGTAATGTTTGCCCATCCTGATATATTGAGCTTCTTCCCTACAAAATCGACACTTGAAACTACAAGATGGCCTTTCGATTTTGTGAGGTTTGACTAAGTAATGCAAAATTTCAAATCCATAACGTCTGATTTATCCCATAATTTTTTATTACAATAATTGCTCGCTATAAAATAAAATGTTTATTCAATAAAAAAAAAATTGAGAAAAAATTTCACGCAACTTTCGAGATCAAACTACGCAACCAACATTCGAATCAAAATTCCACAGCTCAAAATGTCGATTATTCTATCTCATAAAAATTTGATCACCTCGAAAGGTATCACATACAACATCAATGGTAACGATATAATTTTAATACACAATTCAGCCATGTTTTCCCTTCTTTTTTTATTAACATTTCCTTACGCGAAAGGATTCCTCGACGGGGATGCAGTAAGTACACCCAATATAATACCGACAAATGATATTTCACTTCAATTTCCAGCTAAAATGAGTAATTCTCCATTAGTTCAGATCAGATATGAGTATGAGCTACGGCGAAGAAGTCCAACCAGGAGAAGACTTCACAATGGTGAAAGAAATGGAGTATAATGGAATCATTCCACAAGTGATATCGCGAGGTCCCGATTTATTTTGCAGGGTAGTTACTCGAAAAAATATTTCCCCAATTAAGAAATCTTTTAATTTGCCGAAATCCAATTTTTTAAAGCTCGCTTTTACGCGTCTCGATACCGAAGTAGGCGGCGTTTATTCACGTTCTGTGCTTGAAGAGAAACCTTCTTACGTATACTGGCAAAATAAAAGGAAAAAATTGTTTTCTTTGATTCTAACTCGTGAGTAAATCAAGTAAAATGACCTCCCCAAGTGAATACACATAATATAGTTACAGTACATTAGGTCTACATTAGTATTCAACTGTTGCAGAAGTTCACAGTACTGACCTACTAGATCAACATAATAATACTCAACGGCATAAGTGGCTCGTCCGCAATATTCCAGGAGCCGAATGGACCAAAGGTACAACCGTATTGGAATACGAAAAACCTGGCAAATTGAAACTCAAAGGTAGGTAAAATTTTTCAACCCAATGTCTCGAAAAATGCCAGCAAAAAGCTCGCCTAAAAATAAATTCACAAATTATGCCCTTTTTGTACAGAATACTACACCTACATATTATTAGTTTTTCACCACCCGGATCCATTGGATATCAAAATAGAAGACATAAATCCTCAAAAAAAGTATATATATAAATTTTTTACGAGTTCATTGTGTTGATATTCAAAATTTTCAATTAATAATTTATTTTTCAGCGCATCTCGAGAGTCGTTCACGTTAGAGGATTTCATGGATAAATACGATTTCAGCCGGGCTCATGCTGGAAATTTTTTCTTCCTTTATGACGTTGTGGATCATTCGTGATTTTTTTACCAAGATGCACAGAATCAACTGCGATATCATAATACAAAAAATTAGTTTTGATGAAATTTCCGATTTCCCACAAAATCATTATATCTAATTTATTTTCCGGAATTTAGAAAAAATAATGAATAAAATTTAACGATTTAAGAAAAAATTAGTTCAAAATGAAATTTTTTGAAGGAGAGCAAATACGAATAAATAGTAAAGAAACGCTGAAAATGAAACTTCAGGAATGTTTTGAAAATTGAAACGAGTCAGATAAATCAGTAAAACCATGTTATCTTTCCCTTCATTTGATAAGCTCGTTGATTAAATGCCTATCAAACATTCACGTAAGAAGTATTATTTCGTACAAAATGTAGGCACACTTGAAAAAGGAAAAGTATTGATTGGTATTTTCGCAAAAGGCACCATGTTTCATCTCTTTAATAGCGTTCTCGTTTCAATTTTATGTACCGATTTCTTAACAAAGGTAAGAAGGATCCAGACTGCTACTTTTTTCAATAATTGTTGTTTTCCCTGCAAAATGTTGAAGTTTCTGAGTTCACTATTCCTAGATTTACTCGACTCATGCGAGCAAAAATGCATCAATCCTATCTCCAACTGCTGTTCCTTTTAATTGGAATTTATCCGATTTAATTGTTGAAGATAAAATGGTAAAATTAGGCATTATTCCACATATAATTCCAGAACTTCCACAAACAATAGTTGATGTAAGTTTTTGTGCACATATAATGGCTGTTTTTCCAAAGCATACAAGAAAAATTTTATTTTTCAACTTTTCTAGGTGTCCTATAAATATCATCTACGCTCAATCTATTTACAAAATAGAGGCGATGACACGATTCCTCATCATAAATTATCAAACCGACCAATTATGTATTTTAACGATTGCGATCCTGAAAGACTATATTCTTTAATTATGACGTGTGAGCACCGTCCAAAAATCTTCAGACTAAATTCACCAGCACCACCTGTATAATTTTGTTCGTTTTCGATGCAGATATTAATATAACCACCCAAGACTGTGAACAATTCAGCGCGGAAAGTCTCAAAAATGCAAAACAATACCATAACATGTTATACACCAATATTCAGTATTGCAATTTGAGGCAGGCCGATGAAATTTTCAAATACGAGCCTCCTCCACCGAACCATTATAACGGTGAGTTTGAATGAAAATTTTCATCACTCGATATAGTACCTACCTTAAAGGTTACTTTTTCTACTTGCAGAAACACGTATTTACCTATTTCTACTAATGGAACAAAGAGGTGGCAAGATTTACATGGGTTTTAAAGAGAAATACAATCATTACTTTTTTCGCGACGAAGAACACCACAAGTAAGATCTTGAAGAGCCTAGAGTGGCAATAAGGGGTTGGATGGTTTCAGGTCGAACTTTGCCCAAAATTTTTGTTTTGAAAATCCAGCTTTCCTCATGCTCCTCCCATACACAGATTTTATTTTACTTAAAAAATTTGTTTTCTCCAAATACGTCACTTAATACTCGTTTTCACACTTTTTGACCAAATTTCACAACAATTCGTTCAATTTTCACAATTTTGGTTCCTTCAGCAGGTCAAATTAAGTCTGTTTAGGTGTATACATTTCAAACAGTTGTTTTGTATAAAATTAGCAAAATTAATTCGCCAGCAAAATAAAAGAGGAAAAATTGAATAATAAGTTGGATCAGAAACCATTCCCCTACCACCTGAGCTTAATTTTTGTTCAATTTCACTTCTACATTTTTTCTTTTTTTTTTTGGATATAAGCTCATATCGATCGAATTTCACCATAAAAGAATTTATTGAACATTTCGAGGCAGATTTGGTAGCTGGAAATTATATGAGGGTAGTAACTGTTCCTGAAAAAGAGGTTGGTAATTTGCTTCAATATAAGAGTTGGAGGAAATGTAATAATTTAATTATTTCTTCATACTCTTTTATAGTCATTTCTGTGCAAATATTGTCCATGCGATTACTTCTCAAGTTTTTCCAACAGACTTAAAAATTCGTTCTAATTTTTTAAACAAAAAAATAGGTACCTAAGAATGTATATGACTTTTTAAAAAATATTTCATGGTTTTTTCAATTTTATTGTGTAAATTAGCGTTTTACAAATATTTTCTTTATGATGGCCATTTTTTTAATAGGTAGCAAATTTTTTATTAAGTACAAATAAACATATTATGAAACGTATTTCTGGTTTTAAAAGGTGCCTATTCATTACCGATTCATTGATTCATTAAAAAGATTATAAATATCTTCGACTTGATAAAAAAATTTTCAAAGAAGTCTCAATAAATCAAGAAATGAAGATTTTAGTCTACCTACTTAATAAAAGTTACGTTAATTTTAGTCTAAATGTACCTCAACCTACTTTCTATCCCTAATACCCATTCAATTAAAAACGAAATGAATGTGAATCCATCTAGATACGATTTTTTTTTTAGTACTTAATCATACTCGTACTACTTAATGGTAAAATTTCGACGAAAGAAAGTTATCAAAAGATCTACATTTTTGATAAAAACTGATTATTTTTTTTTCAATTTGTTCATTTTCCAAAACTCATTCACGTTTTTGTGTTTCGAATTCGGAAGAAAAAAAAATGTATTTAACACATGTTTGCGTTTACTTTGTTTTAACAGCAAATTTGGTTAGTATTGGAAAATTGCGTGAAAAAAAGAAAAATCAATACTTATGGGTAATTTTTTGCTTGCATTTTGTCGTAGATAATTAGTAATCGCGCTGAGGAAAAATCTACCAGCGACGAACACCATGAGTCCTGTTCAGCTTCCGTTTCAGAAGGAAATACTAACACAAATTCGATTAAAATTTTCAAAAAAATGCTAGATCTAGGGGTTGTACCGCACATAATTCCGAAATTACCAACGACCGTATTACACGTCCGTAATTCTTGGATATCAATTTTCTCGTAAAATGAATTCAACAAAAAGGGGAACTGTGTGATTCGTATTTCCACTCTTTTAGGTGACTTATCCGCTTTACTGGTTCAGATTTCACGTACAAGAAGGTGACGGAGAAACTTTCCACGAATTTAGTACGAGACAAGAGCCAAGAATCGAGTGGGAATGTAGTCCTATGCTATACTATACGTTTTTCATGACACGTAAGTAAGCCAAAAAATTCATAAAAAAAAAGTATACTTTCACTGCTCTAAAAATGATCGACGGAGTTCTTTTTGCAGACATAAACGTAACCAATTACACTGTACCTTTTGACGACGTCGAATTCTACGGTCCTAAACCAGAAAGATTCATCGGGGCAACACAGTATCACAATTGGTTATATTACAATATTCCAGGATGCGACTTCTACCATGGCAAACAATTATTCCACTACATTGCGCCGAAAAAAATGGAACAGCTCGGTGAGATATACGCAATACGAACAAATTTTTCATAAGATCGTGCGTTCTTTCGTTTCTCGAGGGATATTCTCAAGTTTTGAAATCTTTCAGAACATCGAACCTATCTCTTTTTAATGTTTAAACAAAAGAGGAGAATCAACATCACTTTGGAGGAACGTAAAAGGTTTTACTTTTTTCCAGACTGGAAATTCCACAAGTAATACGATAATATTGTTGATGATTTCGTGATGTTTGAAGGAAACGTTTTCAAATGGAGTATTCATTAAAAATTTTTATTTGTAGCTCGCATCGTTGGGAATTTCCAATTCAAGAGTTCATGGAGAAATACGATCTAGGAGAGTTAATCGCTGGTAATTTTTTCCGTCAGAAAGGTATCGAGCAACCGAAACTGTTCTAGGCGAGCAAGGCGAGCGAAAAAACGAAAATAGAAAATTCAAATATCTACTTATTTGAGAAAAATTGTTCTCAAGTTTTTTCACGACTACGTCACCAAAACCGCGTAGATATTTAATCAGAAAATGTTAGTTTTACCCAACGAGCATATAATAACAAACAAGAGGTAGCATCACGTGACCTTTTAANTTTTTGAATAAATTTTTTGTACAGTTTTTAAAAACCGTTCAAGTAGGTACTACAACGTAAATCAAATGAGAAAAATCCAGAAGATGGTTCGTCATTTAAGGTTTGATTAGGCAACCTATTTGACATGCACCCCATTTGGGGAAAAAACTATTCAATCAAATTAAACGGAAATTAATTGATAATTTGTTGTTTCATCACTTATCAGAAAAAAATATCTCAGATCATTCTCATCAATCAACATAAAGCTTCAGAAAACCGAAAAAGAAACGAGTATCATTATTTTGAATTTTTAAACCACCAAAACTATGACGATAATTGCTGTATTTTGCATTTTTTTCATATTTTTCATCAATGTAAGTGAACAAATTTACATAAGTTTGATTATAAAAAAATTTCAAGTCAATAAATGTACACTCATTTGGTTCAGTTGGCCAATTCAGGGAGAAAACGAAAAGGCCCCAAAAAAGTGAAAGTGAATTTCGACAAACTGAATGCAATCCGTGAAGTGAACTTGTTTAGAGACAAGATAAAACCAGGTGTGAAAAATTTCGCCCCGAAGAGTTTTGATTTTAAGTGCCCTCCTTTTGAAACAATCGACGTACGTAAGCGATTTTATAAAAGCATCAGCAAACGAGAATTTATGACATTTTTCCACTTTCGTACGTTTCTTATAATACGAGTACAAGAATGATTTTTCTTTTCAGATGTACAGTATCCACAATAAAACAAAATTCTGTCAACCAGTTGTTCACTCGGAACAATTCAGACATCGACCAAGATTTGTATGGAACTGTAACCAGAGTCTGTTTTATATGTTTTTTCTCACAGGCGAGCATAATTAAGTACGAAATTATTTTTTGCGGAGTGAAATGAAAACTCATCGAGAAAAGTTGTAGGTGTGACGCCTTTTTATGAAGCATACGGGTGTTACCGCGCACTATCATAATTGGATCGTCGGCAATGTACCTGGGTGTGAGATAACAAGAGGGCAAGAAATAATGAAATATCGCCCACCTTACGATCCTGGAACTCCTGGTTTGCAAATCGTTAGCTATATTTATCACCAACAGGTTCAAAAATCAGTTTCATTACTCTGCACGTAGATCGTCCAATATAGAGAGTGTGGGTTTACGAATAACCTGGTAGAATCAATTTCAAAGAATTCGGAAAAAAGTAAATCAGGAATTCGCCTTTGCCAGCTAAAGTAGATAATGCCACTACACGAAAAATCATAAAATTACGATTTTCAAAAACTTAAAGTCTTCGTGTAATTATTGAAAAAAAAAAGTTTTGTAAATTAAGTAAAACCAAACCAGGTAATATTTAGGTGGCATGCGCGAATATCCCAAAATACACTATTTTCAATTTGATCTTTATCCCCAGTCATAATTATTATTTTTCTTTACTCGCGTAGTTTATCCAGGGATTTTACAACAATTGATAATCTAACTGCAAAGTATAATATGATTTGGCCTTATGCATAGAACACATATTACGTTGATGATTCTATTGGAGATTCCAGTAAGTAAGTATTCCATTAATGATTTTTTGATTTGAAAAAAAAAACCGAATTGATCAATTTTAAAAACTGTGCTCTGATGTAGCTGTAGGAATCTTCACAGTTTGGCAAAAATTCAAACTGCCAGCACCGAACGTCAACTGGTGAGAAAATTGAAAAAAAGATCCCCATGGAATTGAAAAAATAAAAAATAAAGCATTAAAAATATTTTTTCAAAATAAAAATTTTGATACCATACATTTTTGATTTTTTTTTAATGACTTTACAGCTACCAACTGCAATTTTCGAAGAAAAAAAAATTAACATTAAAAACTCGAAGAAAAAAAAAATTATCCAACAACCTTTATCAAAGAATCTGGTAAATTATCATCTGGGTAATACGTTCGAATTATGCTCTATCACTTCACATATCTGAGTCAATGTGAGAAGGAAACAGAAAGTAGTCGGCCGAATTTCTTGAATTTTTGTACCAAAAGTACACAATGTCAATAATTATTTCACTCATCCTAGGTGTTATTTTGTTAGCAATTCTAGTAAGTACCTCTATACAAATTTGAATACATAATCAAAACCACTCGCAAGTAGCAAAAATTTCATTTTATTCCTATAGCCAAATACGGTCATAACTAAAAGAGTCAAGACGACTTATCAGTTCAAAAATAAGGACATTTTAAGAATATACAACGCCAGTTTATCAATCCCACCCGATGTACAGAATTATGTGCCGATTTACGAGATGACACCGCCTCCTTGGGGAGAAGTTAACGTAAGCTTCATAAATGTCGGTAATGTCGTAGATAAATAACCTGCGATACACGCTCAAAAATTCAATTCAATACAGATATCGAATATATTTTGGAACAAGACTATCTCCAATGAGCCTGTTATCGCTGCTAGCGAATTCGAAAAAATGCCCAGATTCTCTTGGCCGGCCGATCATAACAAATTTTACTTGTTTTTCTTATCTCGTAAGGGTGCAGCTTTGTTACCGCTCCTCAATCTATAGGAGATGTAGGAATTTCACAAAAATCCGAATGACTTTTTCAGACGTAAATGTAAATTTCGATGTTTGGGGTTACTTTCAATACCACCATTGGGTAGTTGGTAATATTCCTGGCTGTAATATGCCCGGAGGAGACGAAATAATTCAATACCTTGCGCCAATAGGAGAAGATGGACTATGTACGAATTTTATTT
This sequence comes from Hypogeococcus pungens, assembly GCA_018107765.1. Lineage (NCBI taxonomy): Eukaryota > Metazoa > Arthropoda > Insecta > Hemiptera > Pseudococcidae > Hypogeococcus > Hypogeococcus pungens. The sequence goes on along the minus strand of JAAOIU010125012.1, from coordinate 9,207 downwards.
CACAAATCACTCGACCATATATTTTAAGATATCAACATGATCGGAGTAATTTTCATGTTACAGGGCGTCCTAATTACAGATTAGTAGTATTCGAACAACCTGATCGCATTGCATATGAAGAGATAAATGAAACGTAGGTACAATTTCTGTCTTATTTTCAACTCTTAACGGAAAAATTCAACATCTATAATCAGGCATTCTCGCAGGCCGAATCGAGTTTTCACAACGGTCGACAAATTCACCGCCAAGTATAATCTGGCTAATAATTTGGTAGCAACGCGGACATTTTTCGTAGACAATGATAACGGAGCGACAAGTAAGTATTATTTATGAAATGTGTATTTCAGAATTCGTAATATTCATTACTGACGGTGGGTTTCAATTTCAGCTCCGGAAAGTTAAGTGAAGATCAGAATCTGGAGCCATAAATTGACATTTTTTCAGTAAAAAAAATTCAAATTCGAGGGAGAGTAGCTCTAACTTGAAATTTTGTTTGGATTAGAATACCTTTAACAAGACCTAATGCATCTCAATGTAAAAGATGAATAAGTACCAATACTGGAACTAGGTCATCGTTGCGTGTTTTTTATTTCAATTTAAAAATTGTCTTTTGTCAATACCTAAATAAAAAAATTTTTAAATTATTTTTCTCAAAATTCGAACAAATCGTTGGAATTTTTCATTCCTTAACCGCTTTAAAAATTATTCATAAGAAAACAATTAATCCCCTATCCTTCAAATTAATATAACACCTTATCGAAGTACTAATCAAAAAATTTATTTAATCTGTTCTAATCGTATCGACGAACAAATCTCGGACGAAAAATCTGCTTCAATTACATGTTACACGTTTAGTAGGTGAAAATGCTGAAAAAAGCCATCATATGCGTAAACATCGTGCTAATATGTTGGGTAAGTAGAATTTTCAAGTACCGACGAATCGCTGCATTATGCCAAAGACGACTATTTTCCTCAGGGTGCGAAAAAAGAACCTCACTATTACAGACCAGCAATGCAAGACGAAACCTACGACATGATGTACGATCGAGCCAGACCGATTAACGAAAAATTCGAAGACGTAAGACTCGATATTTACACTTTCCCGGAATGTCCTCACTCCGAAGCTAACGTAAGTGGGAAATTTTACGTTGAAAGATACTTTTTTCAAAGAATAATTAACCTAGATTTCCCAAACAGCTTACCATTTACGGAGGTGAGGTACCAGTGTACACAGAGGACGCCCTACCTCATCGAATGTTCCAACAACCATTTGATTTGTCGTGGAATTGCAGTAAAGATAAACTGTACACTATGTTTTTCACAAGTTGGTGATCATTTTGGGTGGTGGTAGTGGATCCAAACGAGGGTGAACGTACGATTAAGTAAATTTCATAATTTTATGACAAAATCTTTTTGCAGATTTGGAAAGCAATCGGACATTTTGGATTTATAAACAATTCCAACATTGGCTCGTGGTCGATATTAAAAATTGTAACGTAACGAATGGCACGGACTTGTTGCCTTATCAACGAGTAGCTGGACAAATGGATAAAAGTAAATTTTGAATCATTTTTTCACCAATTATAAGTACGTATTTGATTTTTTTTTTCAATTAATATGCTTTTTCAGTGTATCACTTGTACACTGTGTACGTTTTTGAACAACGTGGTCCACTCAATTTGACCATGTTTTACAAGCAACCTTACGATAAAAAGTACGTGCTTAGTTTTTAAGCTGCGATCTGACCACAATTCAACATTTTTAATTTTCCACTATTTTCATTTGCTCAAATAGAACTCTCAGAAAGCTGACTCAAATTAAAAGTTTCGTGTACCATCATAAAATGATCGGTCCTGTTGCTGGCACATTTTTCTACTCGTACCTGTGATGGAAATAATTATGATTTTGAGGCACTTCTCCGCGCAAATTTTGAAACAATAATTTATGATACCGAAAAATTGAAAAAACCAGTAGAAAGAATAATAAGAATGCGTATTTTTAGAAGATCCATTTTGTAAGAATTGTCAAATAATTTTTTTTTGTTTTTTTGAGAGAGAAGTTACAAGGAAAATCAATTTTTAAAATAAATAAAAAACTGGATTAAAATTAGCAGACACGTTTCCAATTACTTTTAATGGCGATAATTTACATTACCTAATTCTACATCATCTTCCTCGTAAGAAACCCCCACCAACATAAGATCTGTCAATGTGTCAACTATACAAACTCAATAATCTGACCCTGGAATAAAATTAATTTAGAAAAACCGAAACAGTTTAAATCGATTCCTGCTCCTATACACGACGAGTCAAAGTCAAGCATGTCCGAACGATAGAGCAAATGCGTGACACCCAAAGCAATCCCTCACGCAATTACAACGGAACTCGGACAAACATCACGGAAGGTATATTATTAAAAAATTACAGGTTCGCATAAATGATCGTCTTAACGTTCACCCCTACGAGCAAAATCTCCGAATTCTATGAAAAATTCATAATACTATTTTCGATTGTATTTTACTGGGCGAACGTGAAATAATTTATGGACGGTGATAGGCTTTGAAAATTTAAACGTTGTCAAAGATGCAAGTAAAAAGAAACATCGACTGGTCACGTATAAGGCGTAGATATACGCCGTTCGCCTACGTTTAATTAGAAAACAATTGCGGCGCGACGAATATTTAAAAGGTAATGTGGACATTGTAAGAGGAAAAAAATCAACCAGACACACGCCCACTTACAGAGAAGTACTTTCGTAAAGAGAAATTGTCTCGCTGAGAGTTGGGTTAAAATAGAAACAATAGATGTGTAGCAGATCACTCTTTACACAGATTGAAATCTTTCATATTTCTCGCAATATGTAAATGCGCGCGGCTGAACTGGAGACAATCCGATCTAGATAAATGATGAAAATACAGCGCACGTTTTGATAAAAATGCACGTTTTTAAGGGCCCTACTAACTGACGCGACGGGTAAAATTTTTTCCGCCAAAAGAGATCACGTCATATGATTGATTAACTCTGATCGTCGAATGTCACTCGAAAAATTTCCTGTATGTACGATGACCCTACTGTGACCGAGTTGTCTGAATGATTTTCTTTTCTTCGAGGTACACTAATAAACTGAACAATACGGATGACCTCTGGCTTCGATCTTATTCTTAACTAATGTAGTCATTTCAGTTCGAAGAATACAATTTACCGATGGTATAACACTCTTATTATCTATCGACTGCCTTTCGTGTCTGTGTTAATACAATGATTCGTGTAATTCTTTGTGAGCACTCCGAACTGAATGTGTTGGGGTAATATGTTCTCGCGGTTTTCATCTTTCACAATATGTCCTTAAAAAATAAACTCCGATTTGGCAATATAATTATACCGAAGGAGGTGCGCGCTTTTTACCAATTTCCCCTTCGCGGGTGGTTATAATATTCAACACAATGAAACGTCTCGACCTATTTTTCAGCGACTGGTAATTGTATAATTTTTTGCACACCTATCAATTGTTTTCGATGCTCAGAGGTGTTTGTCAAAATGGCCACATTGTCCTTCAGCTCATCATCGTACAACAGATGGATTACTTTCATATACCTTCATGTATGTCTGGAATTATTGGGGAAAATGACGACATTATCTGGATAATTTTCAGTATCGCCTCAATAAGCGTAAAAATTATAAAAGACTTTTGGCACGAAGTGTGCATAAATTACAAAAAATTAAAAATTATAAACCAATTAGCAGAAATTTGTTTTCCGAATTAAAAAAATAAATAACAAAAGTAAAACTACGAATTTCACGAAATGGAATCCTAAAACAAGTCTTTAAAGCATTACAAATGAGAAAAAACATCTTCATTTGCATGAAGTAAAACCATAATTAGGTAATTTGAAATCGAAAAAGATGATAAGAGTTCTACTTCGTTAGATTTCTTTTTCACTAGTTGAAGAAACAGCACCACGGTTGGAAAAATACTGGATTTTTTTATATTCGAAGTAAATTCGAAAACTGCTGAGTAAGTTAAAGGTAAATTTTGGAAAAAAATTTATTCGAAACAAAATCTATGAACAGACTTATGTGCCCTTAAATGAACACGATTTTCACTACCCATACTCTTCAAACCGTCGAGTACTTTTTTTTTTTCAGAAATCGTGAATTTTATTTCTTAAAAAAGAGTGAATAGAAAAATAAATTTGAAATACCTGAACCCCTGTAGTTTCTCCTGCAGCTTAGTCACAGCTGTTTTTTTTGGGTGTTCCACTTGAAATTCTTCCTGACTCATTTTCACCAAATTTCTAAAAGCAAAAAATCAAAATTCACTTAACGAACTTTTTGACAATTTTTTTTTAATCAAAAAAATTAACATTTAAAAAAAATACCGCGACTGTTCTGCTTACCGGAAAAAAAATTGATAAAAAGTCCGACACAAAAGATACAAAAGGTTTAATTACTGAAGCAAAAAAAAGCTCAAAAATAGCACCCAACTCGCTATCTTCCGAATAACCGGTTACTGCCAATGATTTAAAATAAATACTGCGCGAACATGTTTTTAAAAATCAGTTTAACTGAAGTAATTGCTCAATGACGTCACCTGTATCTTCTTCTGTCTGTTTGTTAAAGAGTTGAAAAAAAAACAAACTATGCTCCAGCAGTGGTCAGATACATGTATAACATGTAGCACGTTGTTGAGACGAGACTGGTCGAAGAGTGCAAGGGACGTCGAAGTTAGAATACCTGATCTACATACATGCAGACCTAAATTAATCTTGTTGTTTTGTTTAGTTTCGGCGATTGTTAAACATGATAAAACTGGTACCGATAAAGTCATTTCTAATATTAATGACGAAAGATTTATTTGTAAAGGAAAAGAAGCTGTATAATTATGAACTGCTAAAAACAGAGAAAGGGCAAGTAAGTTAAATTGTCCAAGATTTTCTTAGATTCTG
>JAAOIU010124935.1:0-12354 GCA_018107765.1 Hypogeococcus pungens | reverse complement strand
CAAAGAAACTTCAACCATTATTCCGAGCCAAGTCTTGATTTTTTATTTATCCATGAAATATTTGGTCGAATCGGGGAACCGTCGAGGTAAGAAATCCGACTGTTGGACGATATTTTCGCGGACGTTTTCTTTCAATTCTTCTTTAACTATCTCAGATAGATTACTCTGACCGGCGGTTTCGTTAACCTGATTCGTTATAGCATCTATCGACGATGATAAGCCGGCCGAGCCGATGGCCGATGATAGATTTTCTAAAATAAACCCAATTATAAACGTGAAAGAAGACGCAGAACTGATTACGAAGTTTGTGCAGCGAGGAAACTTACCGGTAATTAATTGATTACTGTTATTGAGATCTGGCTTATTATTCTTAATCAACTTTCTTCGCTTGGTTGGCATTCCGGAAAGATAGGCGTCGCTGTACGGTGGCTGGCTTCCTTGCCTTCTCAGTCTATGATAATCTCGAGCTATAATAGGTACCCAATCCTAAAAACGCGACAACACAGATTAAGTTTGAAACGATCGAATTAATTATTCGAATAAATTTCGCATTAGGTTTTTACCGAAGGGAAAGTCCTATGCCATTCTTCTGAATTCAATACGACATCTGGTAATGACTCTGAGGATTGGGCAGCATCGGCTGCTGCGGTGGCCGTCGAAGTTTCGGCTACCGTAGCCGACGTCTCGTTATTGTTTGACTGTTCGGCGGTCGCTGCTTGTTGTTGTGGTTGTTGCTGGGTGGATTGCTGAGCGTTGTTGTCTTCCGAGTTGAATGATACGAACGATGCTTCGCTGGACGTCGAAGACGACGACTGGGCCGCATCTTCTACCTCCATTGGTTGAGATTGCTGTGCGGCAGAATGATAGTATTCGTAAATACAGGCTTATGAATTCTAGGAACTTGGAGGGCTTTTTCAAAAAAATTCTAGGTATATTTCATTTGGTTGTTTTTTTAACAAGAAATTTTTTTTTTTAGATTTCAAAATTTCAAACAATAAAATAAAATTCATAATTCGTCCATTTCTAAAAATTGAGAAATTTTTCAAAAATTTACACTTTTTCAAAATTTTACAATTTTTCAACTTAGCAACTTTGAAAAATTTTGATAATTTCTTAAATTTTAATTTTAAGTAATTATTTGAATTCAGCAATTTTAGGAAATTCGACAATTTTTAAAAAATAAGCAAAATTTCAAAATTGGACAATTTTTTGAAATTTAGCAATTATTTGATTTTTCAAAATTTTTCGTTTTATCAGGCTCCTCTCTAGCTACTAACCTCATTTTGATCTAAACTCGATTTCCTACAACTATTTTCTTTTTCGGATATGATGAAGAAGTGTAGATTTTTGAAGAAGAGTAGTTTTTGAAAAACAAAAAATTCATCATTTCGACAGTAATGGGTCAGAAAACAAAATTGATAGTTAGGCTAGCTTTCGAGTTTTCCGGTCTAGATTGAATCACCTAAGTTATCAGAAAATCAAAAGTATATTTTAAGGAAAACCGTTTGGAGGCGGTGGAGTCATCATTAAAAATTATCAAAGCGTCTGCAGGATGGTAACTCGAGTTATAGAGATAAGTATTGATACCACCCGCGACAATTTTACGAAATAAAAGCATTAGAAATTATTCTTTTTTCAAAGTTTCGAAATGGTAGTGCTTCAATTTAAAAAATAAATAAATAAAATTTCATAAAATTTATAAAGTTACTGACTTTTTTTCAATTTAATTATTTTTTGAAGAATCTTTTCCTAAAAAAGTATAACAAATCGAAAAATATACTCTCTCACGGTAACACTGCTTGATACCTCATTATAAAATCAGCCTCTGATACCCTCGCACTTTTAAATTCGTTAATCGTTCAAAGTTCACACTCGATTCATAGCGCAAAAAGCTCGTCTACACGTATCCGGCACAGCACATACAACTATTAACCTTGAATGTATAAAATATGACACGTCACCTCGGCCTTAATTCTACGTACACGCCAGTACAGCTATTATTACACCAAATGAAAACACATCGAGCAGGCTCACTTCACTTACTTCGGTATTCTGTTGGTCATTCGTTCCAAAGCTGGTGATAGTGGCTGTAGCGACGGTACACTCGATAGGCATAACAGGTGGTAATCTGTAGACTACGTAATGTCTCATAAACGACGGCAAATTATCGGGATGGCAAATTTTCGCATACGAGATAACGTGATTAATCAAGTCTTTTCTCAACCAACGTATCAGTTCTTCTTGAGCCGGCAATCTTTTTATCACCTCTTCCTGTAATCGAATTCGCATTCAATAAAAAGGTGTTTTTTTTCAACTGCGAAAGCTGTCAATAATGTACGTGTATACTTACGACCACAGATTCGAGAACTTTTCTAATATGTACGCTTTTATCATCTCCGGTAATACAATAAACGAACAGCGTTAATAAACGGGCGACGTAAAAATTGAACGTTTGAGAAAATTTACGGGTTTCTGCTTGGCTTAAATCTGCGCAAAAACAATGAAACGAAAATTAATTAAGTCGAAACATTGAAGTTTCAACGTCTCATTTCGAATTACGAACCTCCAGATTTGACGATGAATTCGATTAATTCCGGAACACTGTCTTGATTAAATTTACACAATGTCGATACTAAATCGATTTCTTGTTTAACGCTTTCCGAATCCTACAAAACATTTTCAATGTCTATGGTTTTTATCGGCTTACATAAGACCAGTTAGAAAAAAAAACACATTCTACGATGATTTTCACGTTTACCGTCGACGATAACGTTATCACTTTCCATTACGAAAACACATATGGTGTCAATACGAGGTACGGTCGCAATTTCACACAAGAAGTACACACGTAAAATGTCATTCTTTTGTTTTTAGACTTTCGTAACGAACAGATCAAACGGCACGACTCGCGTCATTTCGACCCGTCGAAAATATCGTATGAATTATTCATTATATTATACGACGGCATTGAATTTAGTAAAATTTTACTAACCAACAAGTACTTCATTTTAAATAAATCGTTGTTGATTATAATATTGACCGCATTTAGTACGCTGTCCTTATCGTCGTTACGAACATTATGTTGGGTTAGCTGGTCGCGTATTTTATATCTAACACACGTTGTCAACTCATCCAAATTATGGCTAGCGCTGCTGCTACTGCCTCCGACACCGCTGCTGCTGCTGCTGCTACGGATTATTTGATCAATCGACGTACCGTTTATCTGAGAACATACGCGGACATGTAATTTCACGAATGGGTTTCGAACAGATCGTACAGTGAGAAAGCAAATAATATAGCCAATAATTACCACTGCCTTAATGATATCGAAAAACACAGCCTCTTGATTTTCCGAAAACAATGGATACGTGTTGTTTTTCACTTCGTTTTTAGGTTTCTTGTTTCCGGTGGATTTTTGACTACCCTGTGAACCGATTCAAATTTTTATTACATCGATTTGTAGTTTTTCCAATAATAATCTTTCAGTACTTACCAACAAATAACGAACGGTTTCTTTTTTTACCGCCGAATACATGTTCTGTAAGAATAGAAAAAAAATATTCGGAATATATTTCATTCTAAACGCTCACAAAATTTCATTACCTTCAATTTGAATTTAACTTACCTTGATAGTCTTACAAGGCGTATATTCGGACCGCTTCTCCTTCTTGGCTTTCTTCTGTTCGTGTCTCTAAAATGTAAAAGAAAATGGTAAATAAATTATCCGATTTACAGTGGACCTTAGTAGGGCAAAAGTTGCCACATACCGTATCAGGCGAATCGATATCCGAAGACGATGAACTAGACGACGAAGAAGATGAAGATGAGGATGACATAGGCCATAAATCAGCCCCATTTTGGAACGAGTTCATAAATGCAGCCTCAGCCGAAGCTGTTTCAGCAGCGGTAGGCTCAGTGCGATTATGAGATGACATTGCGTTGAGTCTAGCTCTATAACAAGCAGGTCTAGGTGCTTCACGAGACGTACGTGGCCGAGGAGGGCGACGTAATCTGCGAGTACGCGACGATAAAGACGATTCGCCGTTGGTGTTTGTGCTAGGTGCGAGATTAGTTTGAATGTTACGAGTGATTGGATCTATTTCTATGTGAATAGCACCCGGATGAATGTTTACGTTCGAAGTGTACTGCGGCAAAAGAAAGTAAAAATGTTGGAAAATTGTTTTCAAAAATAGTAATTGTTTTTGAAAAATTATACGAACTTGAAAACGTGAGCTAGAGGAGGGTCTATCTTGCGAAGGTCTTTCAGTACCTGTAACAAAAAAAAAATTAATTACATCGAATTGGATCATGTAATCTTATACGAAATAAGGGGAGGGAGAATGACAATAGCTCACCTTCGGCGGGCGGTGTACTAGATCCGTTGGTATTATTTCTTCTAAATACTACGTTGCTGAACATGGGCAAAATAGAGTTCAGAATACCCATAATATGGCCATGATCCGGCATCGGGAAAGTACCTTCGAATTCGGCCCTAGCCGTTCCTTCCGGCTGTCCATTCTGATTCTGCTCTTGTCCCGAAGCCTGAGATGCACGAGACGTCTGTTGATTTTGATCACCACCTTGTTGTTGTTGACCAGCAGCCTGCGACGATGCCTGACCATTTTGGTCGGCTTGATTGGACGAAGACTGCGTAGTACTCGCGCGTAAATTACCAATATGCCTGATGCTACCGCCACGAGATAAAATTGGGTGAATATGATGCGAATGGCATGGTAAGAATGGATCGAAAGTACGCCCGAAACCGGGTACGTCAAATTCTACGAATCTCTCACTACCACCAAGACTATTTCCACCGCTACTTGTCGAAGTGTTCTGAGTCGACGGCTGCTGAGATTGTTGCTGGGCTTGTTGTTGCTGTTGTTGTTGTTGTTGTTGTTGTTGGTTAGTATCGTCGGTGGCATTGGTATTCGACGTTGATGTTTGACTGCCAGCTTGTTCGGCTTCGCCTGAAGTGCCACCGTTGGTTTGGGGACGGCTACTGCTCGCTCCTCGGTCGTCGGAAGCTGTGCGGGGAGATCGGTGATTGTGACGGAAATGGTTAACGAAACCGAACATGTTTTGTAGCACTTCAGTCGGCAAGAAATTTGCTCTCCATCTGGGATTCGCAGCTCCTACGTAAAAACGAAAGTAGGCAATAAGGATCTAAAAATTCAACGATTATAGAAAAGTAGTAATCGTGCGACGTACCAGCTCCCAATGCACTGGCTATGTCATCATTTGGTGTCAAAATGGTTGCTTCAACCGAATTGATTCGTATTCCTTCCGGTACAATGTTTTCAGGCATTGACTGAATAACGAACGTATTGCCAGCTCTTCCTCGAACGGTAACAGTTGGACCATTTGAAGGCTCGTTGACACTAGCTGTACCTCCTTCGATGTGTACTGCACGAAAAATGAATAAAAATCGGTAAAAAAAAAAAAAAATCAACGAAATTTAATTTTTGGGAAACTTACTTTCAGCTCCTGGTATAATCGGAATCGGCTCGCTGGTATCCATGGATTCGTCGTTATTATCATGAATATTCGTGGTATCTGCTTCCTCAATGACTACTTCTACCGAAGGTGTACCAGCATCTCCATTAATATTACTAGCCATGTTATTTTCAGACGATTCATTCGTCGATGGCACATTGCTAGAATCTCCGGTAGCTGTTGAAGTACTTGGTGGACTCGTACGAACAGCTACGACAGGTGACCGAATCACCGTAGACCGAGCTCTTGGCTCTCTTCTTAAAGACGCGTGCTGTTGCTGAACAACAACCGTTCGACATCTTAAAGTACGAGGAGGAGGCTGACTGAAATCACACATGATGTCGCTGAGCATATGGTAAATATGAGCGAAATAGTGCATGAGCTCGGAGACGGAATTGTATAATTGTTGGACTTGTTCTTCGGTATGCGTCGTAGGTATCTGTTGAATATAATAAATTGTTATTTTTTGTTGTGGTTTTAATTTGAAAAAGAGAATTAGAAAAATCTACTTACGTCAGGGCCGAAAGCTGTATCTTGAAGTAAATATTGTCTCAATAGTCTCATAAACGGAATCAATCGTACTTGAGTATGTAGAGCAGCACCCAACACTTGAGCCATCATCGTAGTACGAGAACGTCTTCTGTTAGCGTCATCTTGAGGACCACTACCACCAGTAGTAGTGTTGGAATTTTCCCTACAAAATGAGACAATATATAATCTATGCTTTACTTAGGAGAAAATCGAGTTGAATAATTACATACTGCGGTGTACTAGAAGAACCACTTCCAGTCGTAGCGTTTTCTTCGGTTTGAGGTCGTTCGCCTGTGTCACCCGACCCAGCACCGAGACTTTCAGTTGGTTCAGCACCTGCAGTAGTTGCCTCAGGTACTGCATCTTGTTGAGCATCTAAACCAAGAACTACGATTTTTCGAAATATTCCAAAATTTAGAAATCAAAATAGTCAAACTTACTGGGTATTTCAATTCGTATTTCCACATCCGGCCCAGGACCATTGATATTTTCGCTGGTTGCAGCTCTTAAATCATCTTCTCTACAAGCACCAAACAGAAACGTTACAGAATATCGTGATTAGAACGTTGGCAATTGCAGAAAGTGAATCTTACAACGCATTGGTAGCTCTTTCTAGGCTGACTGCTGGAGACTCTGCAGCAGGTCCGAAATAATTGGCGTTTTCCAACGAATTAATGTTACCGATAGCTCGACGTAATAGGGTTCTCGCAAAAACTAAACGGTTCACTGATAAGTTGGTGCGGGAATGCAAAAACGTCAAGCCTCCTTCCATGAAATCCGAAGGAAAGGCCATCGCTCCCAAGTACATCGTACCGGTATGCGTATCTGGTCGACGATTCGTAGACGATGAATTATTTGCTGAGCCTGGCGTATTAGAAGAATAAGCGCTACTAGGAGGAGGCCTCTGTACAACATGAATGACTTTGCCGTTAACATCTGCAAAAATAAACAAATATTACTCGATGAGGTTTGATTAATTTGGAAAATTATCCTTTATTCCAGTTGGATAAAGTAAAGGTACTTACCGTAATCGGATAACTTGGTTTCATTTTGTAAAACTTGTCCCAGATAGATACAACGCTGAGAATCACTGGGAATCTGAATAGTCTCAGCTATATGTTCTTTTAATTGTTCGACGGTATACTGCGGAAAATAATGACGCCAGAATGCTTAATTCATAGTATACAAACGAGCAAAGGTGATAGAATTATCGATATTGAACGACTTACGTCATCAGGTACGGTAAAATGATGGTTCTGAGCGTCCAACGTTTTTACGGTTAATTCAATCATATTATTTCATTTATTAAAACACCTGAAACGTGACATTTGTTTAAATATACGGTGATATTTCGGCGCACGTAATATTTACTCGATGAAATACATAATAATACATTCTTTCGAATGCATCAATACAAAACATGACCATAGAATACGCCCTAGCGATATTTTTATTGCATCCATCTGAAAGCTCTAACTCAGAGATATTGAATGAACCGAGAACCTATTCCTAATACCCGACCGATATTTCAAATCGGGGGAAAAATAATCAGAACATGTAACTACGTCAATTATGATTACCAACGTTATTTTTGCCTATGATTTCAAACGTGTACAGCCTTATGGAAGTTAAGCTCACCGAATACTTAAACTACACTACTTGAAAGAACAAGTACTAATTTACGGTGAAGATCACGAATGAATGTTCAGCGAATGAAATAATTTATTGAATTCAGCGAGATAAACGATATTGTGAATCACCTCTATGCAGTAGGCGCTTTTTCAAACACGAAACGAAACAGAATTTCGAGAATTTCACAACTTACTAAACACGATACGTACTTTTAATAATATAAGTCTGTTTGCGGTAGAACATTAATGACGATGCACGGCAGTTTAATATTCACGAATATTCCTTTAAAAAGTATAACTATGCAGCAATAGCAAAAATTAATTTCCACTTTCGATATAAATTACGTTGATAAAGCCAGAAAAATGAATTCAAATTTTTCACAAGCCTGCTGTTAACATTTCGATGCAAAACTGTCGATTTACGGTAAACGTAGTAAACATAATCGAGAAAATGACGTAACTTTTTAAAAATAGGCAAAGAAAAATTGGAAAATTTTGAATTCGTTAGTCGTTACGCGTCGTTGGGACTCTTCTTAGTCTTGATTTTTTTTCTTCAGTTCGAATTTATTTTATTAGACGAATGATTTGATCATAAAAACTTTCCGTATAAGTGATGTTTTTCAACGCAAAAATGTAAAAAGTAATGAAGTGGTCTAAAAAAAATGAAAACAAAAACACCCCCTCTGTAGAGAAAAATGTAGGTTTATGGTTTATGTTGATATCATGCAACGTTGCCATTTCCAAATTTTTATTTTTATTTTTTTTGCCTCAAAAATTTTGAAATTCTCGTGAAATTCTATTTACTTTCCACTTTCTATACCATTGGAGTTAATTTTAATAATCGTGTCGCCGTTGTCATTTCATCAATTTAATTTTTCTCGCGTCGTCGCTTCTTCGATGATGGGCACCGGACAGCACTCAGTCTATCGACTATCGACTGTTACTAAAAAAGTTTAGGTACCAATAAAAATATTAAGAAAGCTTCGATTTTTCCGATTTACTTAAATAAATGCTGACATTCAACTTTATTAGAAAATTATTCTTTTATTTTAAATTCGTTTATGTTCACGTTTAAATTGATCGTATGCCTAATTCATTTCCCAACCACCCAAAGAAGGTTTCCTTCCAAATACCCACGCATGTAAATTCTTGAATCGATAGGTTTCGTCCTCGTAGATTCGTAACTTGCGTGAGCTAGTAGGAAGGAATTCATGCAAATTAATCAAATTAAATATATATAGACCTGAAAAGTGTTTATCAGAGACGTTCATTACGCATTATTTTTTCCGATTGCATATAATTAAATTTTACTAATGAAAATTCGTTCGTTTCGAGAATATTGATCAGCTCTTAATGCATTAGGTGGCTCCTTTTTGATAAGGAGTATCGAAACAGTGTTAATGCATTAACATAAATAAATCAAATTTAGGTACCGTTTCCCCATTACCACCAAACGACTAAAATAATTTCCCTTGCGATTTATTTGAAAAATATTCAACAGTAATGCGACCAATAAGTCAAAATGAAAAATTCATTTGTTTTATTAATTTTCCCATTTTTTTCATGCTGCATTCTCTGCGGTGGAAATTCAGTTCCTGATCACCTGAGGAGTAAGTATACGCACCTATTTATTACTTATTTAGAATACTTTACGCTTTGAGAACATTTAAAATTCATTTAAAGTTAATTTGAAGCCGCGAAAATATCGTCATATTTGAAAGACAACTTCCCCGAGTTATACTCCAATCAACACGAAGGAGATATTTTCCTATTTGGAGAGAAAAGCAGTACCAAAAACGCAGTTCGAGATCCAACTTACCGCTGGCCTAATGCAACCGTGCCTTATGAGATATCTTCGAATTTCAGTAATTATAATTCCGATCATTTTTTTTTCACATTTTAAAATGCCAAACACGTATGTACATTACTGGAGCAAAATCATTTCAGCCGAAGAAGATAAGGCCAAAATATTAATAGGAATGGCAAGATTGCAAAATGAAACTTGTATTCGGTTTGTGCCTCACTACGACCAAAAACACTACATATTTATAAATAATAAACAAAACGCCGGATGCTTTGCTGTGATCGGGTACCACTCAAAGGCTGAAATTCCGCATCCAGTAAATTTCGAAACCCCCGGCTGTATGAAACATCAGGGAACCATCGAGCACGAATTTTTACATATTTTAGGGCTCTTTCACGAACAGTCTCGATATGATCGAGACGATTACGTAACAATTTATTGGGGAAATATAACTGAAGGTATCTACTTGTTCGATATTACGTTATGAATTGCCATTATCCTTATTGTTTCGTACGATTGCTTGTAGAATATTTGTCGAACTTCGCTAAGGTACCAGAAAGCGATGCACACGGATATAATGTTCCTTACGACATAAATAGCGTTATGCATTATCCTAAACATGCTTTTTCAAAAAATGGCAACGAAACCATCGTTTATAAAGTAATCCCGAAACTTTAAATTAATATCTAGGTACCTAAATATACGAAATGATGAATCAGTATCTTATTGTAAGACATTTTCTTTTCAAATAGAAAAATCCGGACATGAAATTGGGTCAACGTGTCGGAGCTACGCAAGGAGATTTAGAAAAAATTAGACAAATGTACAATTGTCGTAGAAGAGAAGTTCCATATGGAAGTACCGAATGGTTTTTTGAGCAATTTCAAAGCTTCTTCAACAATCAGAATCGCAAACCTCCTTATAATAAGAAGGCAAAGGATACAAATAAGTATAAAAAATTCCCTCTATTCTAGATAGATACGGGTACGTATAAGAGTTTTCCAAATAAATCAATTCATAGGCATGAGTATTGTTCTGGTTTTGTTTAAAATAAATCATAAAAATTGAAATTTAATGAAAAGTCGTCAGCTCATCTCTACACCATCAAAGACGAAACAACATAGCTCAGTGTGAAATTAGGAATAAGCAATGATGATTGAATTCAAACGGCAAACAACTTCAAATGAGTGCGACAATTTTGCACTAGAATAGTTGAGCTTTTTGCCGAAACAATCAAGACACAAAATAGCTACATAAAAATTATAAAATCAAATTAATTCATTCTTCAAACAATTTCATCTCTCTTTTTCTATATAACATTATGATCACTGTGAGCGATCTGACAACGTCGCATTCCACACGAAATTCACCATGAAATCAACTTCATCTGTGCAGTTTCGAGTTTTCACTGTGGTACTGTAGTAGTTTTAACTAAACAAAAGAACAGCTGAGAATTGCGTTCATCAGAAAATAATTATTTTGTCTTGTTTTTTTTGTCAAGGTTGCTTCTAAAGTAAAGTGTAGTAAAATGCATATATTTTATGTCGTATCAATAAAGATGTGGTGTTCTTCAGTCAGCTGATCCCTTTCAATTCATTGTCTCTATACTTTATTCAAAATTTGTTTAGTTTCTACTTTTGGTTTGCATTTGTAATTACGACGTTGTTAAATCTTGGTTCTGCTGTTGAATGTGCTGGTGCTAACTATAATAGAATAAAAGAACATTCCTCTGTAAATCGCGAGTGCGAACATATTTATATTTTTGGACGTTAATTTTTCTCGCTCAGTTGTTTATCTAGTGGAGTTCGCATTGTGTTGCTGTATCGAGTGAATCCGTATTTTTATCACGTATGTGTAATTTAGTTTCTGTGAAGAAATGATGATTTCGATCGAGTAACATACATTTGATAAGGTACGTATTTTTTTCTTATATTTCTTTTCATCCCTGTGTGGGTATTTCGAGTTTGGTGCTATAATATCTCTAAAGTAAAATGAGGGGCTAAATTACAAAAAAAAAAAAAAATCACTCAACGAACAAGTTCAGATTGGTCATCTCCAATCATTGGTACGTTGTGAAGCAGCTGTACCTATACGCAGACGCGTTGTAAATTCCGTTCGAAACACGTCAGGAAAAATTATGAAAGTATTGGTATGTATTTTTCAGGTATTACAGGCACACACGCGCGAAAAATAAGAATAATAGATTTTTAAAAATGTCTTCGCCTAGCGCTGGTAAACGGCGAATGGATACAGATGTAATAAAGTTGATCGAAAGTAAACACGAAGTCACTATTCTGGGCGGATTGAATGAATTCTGCGTTAAATTCTACGGTCCCAGAGGTACACCTTACGAAGGCGGAATCTGGAAAGTGCGAGTACATTTACCAGACAATTACCCGTTCAAATCACCATCCATAGGGTTCATGAACAAAGTATACCACCCGAATATAGACGAAGTATCGGGTACAGTGTGTTTAGATGTAATCAATCAAGCATGGACAGCTTTATACGATCTTTTAAATATATTCGATTCATTTTTACCACAACTACTCACATATCCGAATCCTATCGATCCTCTGAACGGTGACGCAGCCGCCATGTATTTACATAAACCAGAAGAATACAATAAAAAAGTTCACGAATATGTGAAGAAATACGCCACCGAAGAGGCTCTGCGCGAACAAGAAGAACGCGCTTTATCATCCGATAGTACAGAATCATCAATGTCTGATTTTAGCGAAGACGAAGCGCAAGATATGGAGTTATAGCCACAGAGACGAATCGATTTCTATGTTTTTTTCTTTTTTTTTTTCATTTTTTTTCTTTTTAAACTCGATGGTAGATTTTAGATCACTGCCCCAATGCTACCATAGACCTTTATTTTTTTTTTCGTTT
>JAAOIU010124842.1:0-11980 GCA_018107765.1 Hypogeococcus pungens | reverse complement strand
TGTGTATTTTATCCCCCCAGTTTTCAATGACTACTACTAGCGCTCCAAGCAGGTGTTTAATGGTCAATCAACATCAACTATATAATCTTTCATGAGCATCCACTGCGATGACAATGACTGCATTCATTCGAATTTTTTGGAGTTGTGAATTTTCTTTCTAAATGTTTATACGTTAGCTTAGTTTATTATGTAACACTGTTCATCTTCTAGTAATCGAAACATAGAGAAACCATGTTTGGAATAATAAGATCCAAACCGCTCACTGAGATTGTAATTAGAAGCAGTGCATTTAAGTGCAACAGTAAGTTTCTTCTTGCGACACTTTTTACATTTTTTCTAAAACTCTAATGTTTTTTCTGGAAACGAACATGTTTTTCAGGATGTTTAAATTCGACGAGTAGCAGAACTACTCAGCTCGCCAGCACTATGAAAGAACAATCTCAAAATGCTGGTGTCGATTTAAATGTGCGTCAAATCTACCCAGAATTTTTGCCAGATCCTAATTTGAAACTGAGAAATCCTATTAGAGAAAAACTGGAACGCTCTGATATGTTGAAAAGAAGATCTCACGTCGAACTACCGGAATTTTACGTGGGTAAATATCTTCCTTCAGTGTCATTGATCTGATGAAAGTTTTATCATTGCCAAACGTCTCCCATCATTATTCATCATTCTGTTCATGTTTCTCCATAGGTAGCATTGTGGCAGTAACTTCATCAAATGTCCATGCTCCTATGAAAACTACTCGTTTCTTGGGAATTTGTATTTTACGTGAAGGCTGTGGACTGAGAGCAACTTTCACTCTTCGTAATGTGATTGATAATCAAGGTTTGAATTTCGACGTTGAAGTATTTAAGTTTCTTTTTTACGTAATCAATAAAATTTTTGGTAAATTTACAGGTATCGAAATGAAGTATGATCTTTACGATCCAACAATTCAGAAAGTAGAGGTTATTCGATTAGAAAAGAGAATAGATAAGGATATCCGTTATTTGGCTGATGCGGAACCAGAATACACTACTTTTCCACTCGACATGGAAGCTGAGTATTTAGCCGAAGGAGAAAGTGTACCAGTAAACCCCGTCAAAGTAAAATCAGTCTCATTTTTAATGAAATTGCCCAGTATATAGAACTAGGCTTCATTTGTTAACGTTATTTGTGTAGGTAAAATTGAAACCTCTACCGTGGAGAGCTCGATATGAAATAAAAGGTTACAAAGGAATCGCAGAGGACTACATTCTTACCCCAAATCGAATCAAAAAAGCTGAAAAATTTGTAAAATTACCTGAAGAATATGAGAAATACGATTTAATGAAACTTTACAGGTCAGGAATATTACGAATAAATTTAGTCTTCTTAAATTTGGTTTCCAAAAATTTACAATTGACTTTTTTTATTCTGTAGAAGTACGATTCCTGAAGAAGAGCAGAAAGAAATCTACACAGAAGTTTTATCCGAAATTCAGAAATACGAAATAAAGAGAAGTAAAATCAAACGTAGATCGACTTTCGTCCCTCCTAAAAAATCAGCCTAGTTTTGGAATGATAATTTTCTGTACTGTTTCACAAATGTTGAATAATAACCACTGTTCTCATTGAGTCTAAAATCTTTGATGTGATAAATATTAATAATTTTCTTCAGCAATGAATATCGTGTCTAATGAATTATAGTGAACTTCGAAGTGATTACTCATGTAGGTACGTAATATTGTTTGATGGTTTCATACATTTTGTTTTCAACTAAGTTCGAAGACAAAAAGTTGAAGCTATTATAATTTTTCCATCCTTGCAAGTTGCAACACCGTACAGTTGTATGTAATGGTGAAGTTCTTGAAAATTTCGCTCTACGCCCTCAAACTTATGGGTAAATTGGACGGCCAGACTTACAGACTTATAGCAACCCGCGAGGAACAACATGGAAGGACACCAAGTAGTTGAATAATGATTTACTTCAAATTATTTTTCAATCATTAGTGTTGTGCGCCGAAGAAAAATTTCTCGGCGGCGGCGTTTACTGATTTTCAGTCATTTTTCGGCGGCGGATTTCAAACATATAAAAACACTGTGTTTGTCCGAAGTGCCGAATAAAACACTTTGAATGCTCCAGTTGAACAGAAATCAATTGCTACGCGTAGAAGAAAGACAGCCCTTCATTATACAAATAAAAAAAATTCAAAAATTAATTTCGAGTAGGTAAACTAGTGGCAACAAAATTTTGATATTTTTGATAGGCATCAATTTTTTCTAGCATCATAAATGAAAATTAACATTAATTAGCGATGAAAAAGTTTTAAAAATATTTCAATAAAACTGGAAGCTTGATGTTTTACCATTTTCAAAAAGTTTTCAGTGGTTTTTCAATTATTAATTTCATTTTATGGAATAAAAAATACGCAAATTTTTGCAAAACAAAATAAAATATTAAAAATGCCCCGATTCAAAAAAGGAAAACTGCTTTGAATAGAGGAAAACTCCCTTTTTATGATACAATAAAAAAAAACAATTAAAAAAAATTCTATCTCATAAATTATTTGTAAATAAAATTAATAAAATTTCCATAAGACACTGTATAATTTTAATTACTCCTAATTTCCACGCGCGATGACATCACAATCCATCAGCCAATCAAAACGTGCGCTTTTTTTTAAACGCTACCTCCTCTAGTTTGAAGATCTTGGCATTCCTGGCACCGGACTGGCTCGACCGGCGATGATTTTGATAGAATCTTTGAGTATTAATAACGGATAGATAAGAAAGAAGGAAAGAAATAAGATAAAAAGAAGAATAAATATGTACCTAAATGTGTGATCCGTAATCGAAAGATTTCTTGTGGAGAATGAAGGAACTTCTTTCGTTTTATCATTTGCTTACATGTTGTACATTGTCTTGAATATGCGATCGATTTCGCTATTTTGGACGTGAAATATTTTGGATGATCTTCATCAGAGGTAACTTGTTGTAACGTAATGTAAATTTGTATGAAACTGGTGCATTGCATGTATTCTGAAGCTTTCTGTTTCCTAACCTTTAAATTCTATCATTGGTGATAGATTCACATTTCTATCTAATATTAGTTTACTCCTGTTTCCAGGGTAGAAATAAGGTAGAAATGGATAAGAACCGAAATCTCGACCTACTAGAAGTTGATCTCCCCCAAGAAAGTCTTGACGTTACTAATTTTCGTAATGTGGAAAATCCAAGCAGTAGTTGTAACAGAGGCCACAATAACCGCTTTCGTGGATCCAATGGGAACCAGTTTAGAAAGGAAAGTTGGAGAAACGCTGGTCGAGCTCGTAGAATTCCTTCTATTGACAATGACGACGAGCATAATTCGACTGGTGCTGAAACCACTGCTAACGGATCAAATACGTCTTCATCAAGACGATTTACTACGCCCAGAGGAAGAGAACGAATGAACTGGCGAGAAAAGAGGCCTATACCGAATGAAAATCTTTTCGTGTCACAATCTTACAGAAATAGTGATGAATGTAATCGTTCCGATACGTCTCATAAACACGAAGAAAACAACCACCCTCAAAGAACGAACTGGGGCAACAAGGCGCCTCGACCGAGTAGAAAGTTTTTTGATCGTCAATTTGATAAAAATGGAAACGAATCTAGTCGTCCTGGTCCTAGCAAACCTTATCAGCGCGACGAAAACAATCGTCTTGAAAGACATAACCGACGCGACATGAAGCCCATTTCGAATAAAAAAGTTTTTGAGCCTCAGCCTAACGAAAATGGAAACGAGAGTACCGCTAGATCTTCTCAAAACACCGAAAACCGTCGCCCTGATAGACCAAATCGAGATCAATTCATTGGTTTTAAATATTTAAAAGCATTATCGGAAAAAGAACCACTTGAAATGATTTGCGACATTCTCAAACCAAAAGCAAACATCAGCATTGTTTTAGATAGAAAAGAATTGCAACCAGACTGGATTATGCTGATCATGGAAACGGTGCGAAAATTATGCGAATCTGATTTCAAAGGCAATCGAGTTCAAGTATTGCAGTACTTTTGCGAATCACATTTACTGGATCATGTATCGCATTATTTAGGCGAAATAGGCATGGAAGAAAATAGAAATACCATTAAAAACTTGAATTCTTTTATATCCAACCTCGTTGTTTTTTACTCCGCCGTCATCCATACAATACCGGCAGTCGCTGTGGATAAAAATTTCGATAGATTTTTAAAAAAGACTAAAATAGGCGTTGATTTGATAAAAACTTACTTAAAAACAGAAATCGACGAGTCTGTTGTAGAAGAACTCGTAAATTTGGAAAGAATCCTCGAAGACGAAACAAATATTCGTGATAGAAAAAAAGAAAAACCGCAGCGAAAATATTTGGATGTAGTTGGTGATTTACCACCTCCGGATGATTTTCGTGAATTGAGTTTATATCCAACTCAGGAAGATTTAAGTCGACACGATTTTGGTTTCGTCCGGCCCAATAAAATTAAAGGCGCTTATGAGAACGTAAATCATTACTTAGACGTGCAATTTCGTCTAATTAGAGAAGATTTCATCGATCCGTTGCGACGTGGGTTACGTAAATACAAAGATGTGATCGCTCTTCAAGGAAGGCCCAAGTATAAATATGAAAGTGTTCGTTTCTATCCAAATGCACAAATCGAGAATATCGAAGTAACATCTACAAATCAAGTGGCATATGTCGTGAACTTTGACGTCAAAGGAAGATTTCAAAGAATAAAATGGGAATATAGTAAATGGTTCATGTTCGGCTCTTTACTACTGTTCACTCGCGATAACTTTGAGTCGTTCTTTTTCGCCACCGTATTCAACAGAGATGTGGAAAAACTTAAAAAAGGGCGTATTCTGATTACAGTAATCGGAAATGAACCTCTGGATTTGGAAATGCTGAACAAGCCATTGCTAATGGCGGAATCAGAGGTGTATTTTGAACCTTATTGTTTGGTCATGAAAGCGTTAAAAGGATACAGTCAGGATGATTTTCCTATGAAGCAGTTCATAGTTGATGGAAATACCAGAGTAGATTTTCCACAGTATATTATAAACTCAAATGAGTTTTACATTTATGACTACTCCGTTAATTTGGTACACAACATCGGTTGGCCGCAGCATTCGATGATCGGTTTTGATGAGCATCAGTTTAACGCTTTCAAAACGGCGCTTACAAGTAATTTCACCGTGATTCAAGGACCTCCGGGAACGGGAAAAACCTACCTAGGATTGAAAATCGTTGAAGTCCTCTTGAATAATGTAAAACTCAATTCAGATGTTTTTAAAACGCCTATTTTACTAGTTTGTTACACTAATCACGCCTTGGATCAGTTTCTCGAGGGAATTCTGAAATTCACCAAAAGAATTGTTCGAGTAGGCGGGCAGTCTAAAAGCGAATTATTGAAACCGTTCAATTTGCGTGGCAAAGAGAATTTGAGCAATCTTCGACGAGAAGCCCGGCAATTACTTCCGGCAATGAATTTCTGTCGCAACGAAATGAGAAGAATTTTGTTACAACTCAAGGCAAAAAACACAGATAAAGACAAGATAGAAAAACCGGAAGGAATTCTGTCTTATGGCATCCTGAGTAGCGTCATGAACGACGACATTAAACGAACGATAAAAGACGAGGAAACCTTACTCCTTTGGTTGTTGGACGTATACAGCGATCCTTCCATCACTCAGAACAATCCGATACAAAAGGTCGCAGAAAACGTTAGCGTTGATCCTACCGAACCCACCGAACCTATGGAAGTCGATGACGAAATGTATGACGAAGATGACGAAGAAACGATGGAAGCTGATGTGCTGGTCAACGAGGATGACGTATTCGATACCAAAAATATAGATCCGTCTGATATGACCATCAGATATTGTGTTTCGTTAGAAGACTTGAACAATACATTTATCGAAACGCGACGTGATTTGAAAATTGTGGAACATGAATTCCTCGACGATTATAGTGAATATTATAATCGTAAAAACCAACTTGAAGAGCAACTAAGAATTACCGAAATTAAATATCAGCTTTTGAATCATTTTCTCCATCGTCCCGAACTAGATTCGTCCGCTAGATACAACTCGCGTTACCACGATCTATGGGATATTCCACTCTCTCGTAGATGGAGTATTTATTGGAATTTGGTATCACAATTGCGAGAGAAATCTGTAAAAGAATTAAAACACTTGGAAGAAGATTATCGTTCCAAAACTCAACAGTACGAAGAGTTTAAACAAATGGAAGATTTTCATGTCGTGAAAAACTGTTTAGTTGTTGGAATGACGACTACGTGCGCTGCTCGGCTGCAGCTTTTGTTGAAAACTTTGAGTCCTGCAATTGGTGAGTAAATGAGGTACATTCATTTCGCTGATGACAAACATCAACTAATTCGGCAATTCTGTTATTTTTGTTTTTGTAGTGATCGTTGAAGAAGCAGCTGAAGTGTTGGAAGCTCATATTGTTGTATCGTTGAGCAAAAAATGCGAGCACGTCATTTTAATAGGTCGGTCATGTATATCAATTTTTACACTATTAATCACGCAGATTCCCCTTGGTTTGAACCATCAATTTCTTGATTTCTGATGTCTACAGGAGATCACAAACAGCTCAAACCAAGCGCAGCTGTGTACGAATTATCAAGAAAATACAACATTAGTGTTTCGTTATTCGAACGCATGATAAATAATAACATGTATTGCCCGCAACTGCAAATTCAGCACAGGATGAGGCCTGAAATATCGAGCCTTATTGTGCCATCGATCTATCCTGATTTAAAAAATCACGAATCCGTTCTCGAATACCCATCTGTCAGAGGAATTACCAAAAATTTGTTCTTTGTCGAGCATAACGTTTATGAAGAAACTGTGAGTTTGAAATATATAATGAACGTGAAGTCTCATCATTTTAAAGTGCCTACTTATTTATTCTATTTGTTTGCAGGTCGACGATTCATCTTCAAGAAAAAATAAATTCGAAGCCGATTTCATGATTGCGTTGTGTCGCTATATTCGTTTACAAGGTTACGAAGCGGATAAGATTACAATTTTAACTACCTATACGGGACAAATGTTTCTTTTAAGAGAAGTATGTTTTGTGTAATCTTACTTTCTAGACACTGAAAAAGCAAATTTTGATGCAATTTTACAATTTAGATGAAACGCGAAAATGCCATCGTGAAAAACGTCAAAGTCATCGTAGTCGATAAATATCAAGGCGAAGAAAACGACATCATTCTGCTATCGCTCGTCAGAAGTAACGAAGAAGGGAAAATCGGTTTTCTAAGCATCGAAAATCGTGTCTGTGTTGCCCTATCAAGAGCCAAAATTGGTCTGTATATTATCGGAAATATGGATAATCTGTCGAGTTTTAGTTTGTGGAAAAACATAAAAGAAGAGTTGACTAAACAAGATGCCATAGGTGTGAAAAGTTTGATTGATTCGTTTTACTATTTTTGTTGTTGAGATTTTCAATTAGTAAGTATTAAAATTTCATTTTAGGGCCAAAGCTAACGTTGCACTGCGAGAAGCACGATGTGTACACTCAAGTATCTTGTAAATCGGATTTCAATAACGTTATAGAAGGAGGTTGTCACAACTTTTGCCATGAAGTCCTTGACTGTGGGCATAAGTGTCAACTTTTGTGTCACAAAGTTGATATGGAGCATTTGGAAAAGAAGTGTCGTGAAAAATGCTTAAGGTAATCAATTTAAAATGGTTAATTCAATACTTCCTTCATTTCAAACGCGAAAGTAAGCCATTCCATCAACTAGCTATCTTGATTGGAAATTTTGTGAATCTTTATTGATTTGACCNTTTTTAATCAGACAATGCATCGAGAACCACCCGTGTAAGAAATACTGCTACGAAGAATGCGGATTGTGCACCGTGCCCGTCAAACGTGAACTACCATGCGGTCATACAGTCACCTTACAATGTTTCGTAGACTATCAAAACCATCCGTGTCAAGAAGAAGTTAGCGTCGTACTAGAAAAATGTTCGCACGAAGTGAAAAAGAAATGTTTCCAATCGATAGACCAAGTTGAATGTACTTTCCCTTGCGAAGATCGACTCGATTGTGGACATCAGTGCGTCAGGAATTGTCACAAACACGACGATGCAGATCATTTGGAAGTAAGTTGTCATGTGCGAGTAATGCCGTTCGAGTAATACTGATTTCCTGCTCCTTTTTTGTTGCAGTACAAATGTCAAAAGCCTTGTGATAGAATAAACCGCGGATGCACTAAAGAGCATAAATGTGAAAAATTATGTTTTATGGATTGCGGAAAGTGTAAAGTACGCGTTGAGTTTATGTTGCCGTGCAATCACTCGATTCTTCTTCAATGCTCAGCTGACCTTAGTAGGATTAAATGCTATAATGCGTGCAGTAGAAAGTGTATCGATTGCAACGCTGCTTGTCCTAAAAAATGCCACGAAGATTGCAAGCCTTGTCGCAACAAAGTTCGTATAGCTAATCTAGCTAACTTTTTTCCGATTAGAAATTGAATATTTTATATTTTTAATCGTAGGTGACGAAGCGTATACCAGGATGTAATCACGAGAAAAAAGTCGAGTGTTGGGTGGTTCCCGAACGACAGTTATGCGAAAAGAAATGTGAACTTACGGCGCCTTGTGGCCATAAATGCAAGTCTACTTGCGGTAAGATATGCGGCACTGATCGATGCGTGGAAATAGTGAAGTCTAATTACGTAGTAGCATTATGCGGACATGGATACGCTGACGTTCCGTGTTGGAGAAAAAACGAAAGTAAACAACCAACGTAAATTTTGAAGTAATATTTTCACACGTAATTTTATTAATGTTTGGTTTTTTAAGACGTGCTCGATGCTGAAGAACTGCTTCCATATTGCACCGAACCGTGCACCGGACTGTTACAATGCGGCGATCTTTGTACTGGCACTTGTGGCTCTTGTTGGCAAGGCCGTTTGCATCAAACGTGTCAGCAAAAATGCGGTAACATTTTGGTTTGCGGCCATAGGTGAGTACTGAATTCTCAATTTCAAAAGTATTTGGAATCGGCTTTTTATATATATAATTTTAATTCAACTTTATTTTAACGTAGTTGCACATTTCCATGTCGGAACGTATGTCCGCCATGTGTTCAAAAATGTGAATACGCGTGTAAACATTCCAGGTGTCCAAAGACCTGCGGAGTGCCTTGTGTTCATTGTAAAGTGAGTTACACGGAGTCATCTTCATTCGAAAATCATGCTTCGATTTGTATCGAACGTTTTTTCTAGGAAAAATGCCAATGGAAATGTGAACATCTCAAGTGTAGTAAAAGATGCGGCGATATTTGTGATCGTGGGCCGTGCTACGAACCATGTCCCGAAAAATTACGATGTAAACACGACTGTATCGGTTTCTGCGGCGAGCCGTGTCCTGAAAAATGTCGTATTTGCGATAAAGAAGAAGTTACTGAGATCGTATTTGGTAACGAAGATGAAGAAGATGCGCGGTAAGATCATATTTTGAGGTTTGAAATATTTGGCGTTCGTAATAGACTCTTTAGCATATTACAACTTTCTTTGTTTTTTTGCAGGTTTGTTTTGTTGGAAGACTGTAAACATATTATAGAATCCGAAGCTATGGACAGATTTATATCGATGCCCGCCGAGAACGGTGAAATTGTAAAGAAAGTGTGTCCGTTGTGCAAAACACCGATATCAAAAACTTTACGATTTATGAATCAGGTCAAAAAGGTTTACCATGACATCCAGAATGTCAAAAAGAAGATATACGGCAACGAAAGAGAAATGCAACAAATTCGGTCAGATTTAACGCGAAAACTGCAAGAGTTGGATTTAAAAAATGATCTTTTGTTAGGAAAAGGTAAAACAAAATGTTAACTTTATTTTTTTTTTTTTAAATTCTTATGGAGAACGAAAGTTAGAATAAATGGAAAATCTAAATAATTGGGGGAGGATGATTGAAATGAGTACACCATTTGAATGATCAAGCCATTGTTTGTAAATATGTTGCAGAATTGCTTTCGATATCTAAAACGGCGAAGGCGTACAGGCTTAAATTGGAAGTGCGTGGCAAACAGTCGCATATACCGAAACCCACGCTTAGAGCAATGCATTTTTTTGTTGACATGTTCAAAAGTATCATCTCTCGTCTGAATGATTTGAAAGAATGTGCCGAAAGTGCGAAATCACGCGTATTTAAAAGATTGGAATACTTTTTGAGACGTGTGAATCCCGAAGCTCTGCTAATAAATGTACAACAAATAGAAGATATCCAAAAGGAATTGAATAGATATCACCGAATCGTAGACTATGGTGTCTTTATAAACAAACCGGGATATCTGTGTAATAAAAATTCGCCTTCTGTGATCCAGATTAATGCCAGTATTGTCAAGATTTTATATGGGCTAAACTGCTTCGATGACGAACAAGATACTCAAATCGGTAACCTGTTTGAAGAACTCCAGAAAGAAACAAGGAGTCAACCGCTATCACAAGAAGAGAAGCGAATGATTCACGCGGCAATGGCGAAAGATTTTTATGGCGGAGTGAATAGTCAAGGACACTGGTTTACTTGTACGAACGGACACTATTATTGTATCACGGAATGTGGCGGAGCAATGCAAGAAGCTAAATGTCCCGATTGTGGTGAAGTGATTGGCGGAAGAGATCATCGATATGTAAACACCGTGCGAGTAGCTGCTGATATGGATGGAGCAACCAGACCCGCGTGGTCAACTGGTCATGATATGGCAAATTTCGATTTGAATCTTTTGAATTAATTACTTGCAATCTTTATTTATTTTTAAAATAATTTTACCGTTAATCTAGAGTAACTTATTATTATCCTAACGTAGTTTCGAGTCCAGCGTGTTGCATTGGGGGCCCATTGTTCCATTTATTCAACTTTCGTTCTTCATTGGCGATGTGAATACGGTATCATATATTAATGAAAAATTTTCTATGCAGGTAAATTCGATTTCCAAGTATTTCGCCAAGAACTTCTCAATCAGATACCCGAAAAAGTGGACGGCAAATGTAATAGAAAAGGATGTTTCGAATTGAAATCGTTGCTTCTGACCGCCGAAATGTTCGTCAGTATCACCAACCGCTTGATCGACAACTTATCTCGAATCACCAGAGAGGAATTGAAAGTCAAAGTGATGATAAAAGTAACCAGAATTTTACAATCGTATAAAGCAAAACGTTCAACTCTAAAGGCGCACGAAGTTGATTTTCTTGATTCAGAAGTAAAAAGACTGTACCGATACATGCATTTGTGCATAATCCAGTCTACTCCTAAATTTATCGAAACGAATTGGGGCAATTCTGCTGATTTCAAGTCTGCTGTTGCGCTTTTAGAAAGCGTAAATTATTCTGAAAATGTTGACCTTAATGTTGAAGAAATTTTGAAGAGGTTCGATCAACTGCAACTGGGGTTGACTGTGAGAGAGAAAGAGAGTATTCGTGAAGCATTACGGAACGATTTGGGATATGGCATGCAACAAGGGCATTGGTACTCGTGCAGTTGCGGCTACATTTATACGGTGGCGAATTGTGGCATGTTTAATCAAGGAAGTCGGTGCCCGAAGTGTGGAGCTGTGATCGGAAATGGATCGAGCAACACTTACGTTGCGTCAAGTTATTGGAATACTACTAGTGTGTCTCATAACTAAACAAGGTTTATATGCATGAAATTTTATGATAATTATTCCTATGTATTTATGTACTCCTATACCCATTTCGTGATCGAGTTGAAATATAGAACAAGGTTTGGTTTTCTAACGTCATAACTATTTTTTCATGTTTGATATTCGTGTAAATTTATCTCGTTTTAACGTGTTACCAATTTTTGTGATGTTTTTATTAAATTGTATGGTGTCTAGTGAAAAAAATGTTAACCAAAGTTCAGATTTGCCGAGTACCTATTTCTGATATAGAGAACCGGGGCGGTCCAGAAATTGCCTATGTTCGCTGCCTTAGTCCAGGGCCGCAAAACGCGTTTA